>CAUYQV010088925.1:0-23039 GCA_963574575.1 Galagoides demidoff
CCTGTGGTCCCAGCTACTTGGGAGGCGGAGGCAGGAGACTCACTTGAGCCCAGGAGTTGGAGGTTGCTATGAGTTGTGATGCCATGGCACTCTACCCAGGGGGATAGCTTGAGGCTCCGTCTCAAAAAAAAAAAAAAAAAAGTTTGTGAGTTTGCATAGAGGATAACTCTGAGAAAATCCAGCCTGGCATATTTCTGTGAAATTATTTATCCTTAAAACAATGTACCACTTCAAAGAGGTAATAGGTAATGGACGGGAACATAATGATGAAGTGACAACTTACTGACAATATAAATATTCTATTATCTTATTAAATTGGAACAGAATTTAATGTCATTTACCAACTAAACATTTTTAAGAAAGAATAAACAAAGAAGTCTAAGTCTTTGTAAGAAAACTAACACCTGATTAAAAGTGGGGAGTGGATTTTGCAAAGAGATTCAGCTTTTCCTTTCCAACCAAAGCAGAACAGCAATTTTTTTTAAAGATTTCTGATAATAGAAAAGATAATGGAAAAAAATGTCAAAAAGGTTTTTGTCTACTTTCATCTCTACCATTTACTTTACATGTTTCCTTGAATAAGTTACAATTATTCTGGGCTTCAAATTTTCTCCTCTCAAAAAGCAATAACAATGCCTAACTTGGGCAATTCACAGGTTTGTAAGAAAATTGAAATCACAAATTACATGAGAATGTTCTGGAACTTAAAATTACATATCTATTGAAAAAAATTATGATAATTTCATATAAAAATTAGTCACTTAGGAGAAAACATCAAATTTGAATGGCAATAATATTCATCTTCTTTACCAGGTTGTCAGAGGTGGGTTTGAATTGAAGGCCAAGTTGGCCTCACAGCTGTGAATGATGACAATGGAGGTGGCCTTCGTAGTCTCGGGTCTCTAGAGTTATCAGGAATTTGGGAAACTGATTTCTTCTGCATATCTGAATTGGTGAAATTTCTTTTCTCATTTTTCTTTAAATACGGTAAAACATACACCAAAAAATATGGCAGTAAAGTGAGCTCTCACAGTCTCACCGCTGCTTTCCCTACACTTGGTGCAGGCTCATAGTATATTTGCATATAGCACTTCACTCCCACTGTTCTGAAGCATACATTATTCCCTATATCTGTTCTACACATCTCAGATACTCTACTCAATGCTGTAGGAGACTACTTGCCTGAAAGATAGTCTTGAGCTGACCTAAAATAATCTACTCAGGGTTTGGCATCCGTTCTGACTCCAGGTTTATAACTTAATGTCTCATTTCCAAGGCTAAGTGAATGGGATCATCAATTCTATGGTCCATTGAATTAGCATTTTGGAGACTCTTCAATATCTATTTATTTGAGTCACTCCTATATAAAACCATTGCAAAGAATGAATATAATTATATTTACTATAATTATTAATATAAAGGAAACTCATGAATGTAAATATTTATAAATAGTTTCACTGAAAGTTATGCTGTGCTTTACTTACATGAACTGTTCATTCCTAAGTTTGAGAATTTCGAAGCTATGATTTTTGCAGCTTTAAAATTACTACATATAAAATGCAATTTCTATAAAGCGATCTGATTTTTTATTTTAAAAAGTTGATAACTTTCGAATTGCCGATCATTTACAATATTATAGACCTAGGTATACAAAAACATAGTGTTTATACTCACAAAAATAAGACAGGAAGCAGCAGGGTAGTAAATCTAAAATTTTTCCTACTTATAAAAATATAAACCATTAGCATAATTATATTCACGAATGGAATGGAAATGCAATAGTCAATGTTTTTGAATGAGATTATGTTGTACTTCTCAACATTCTCATTGTTCACAAGGCTATAATATTTATTATAATGTCTGTTCATATGATCATCCGATAACCAGATAACTAACAGCTAAAGCTGAGGAGAGGGCTTATTAACACTCATCTCATGAGGAGAGAGTCGCAGACACAAACCATAGCCAAAGCATGTTATTTTTTAGTTTCCTAGATTTTCTTTATAAAAGGCTCAGAAGAGCTACTATAAGATACTAGACGTGATTCTGAGTCATCAGAAGAAGAGGACTTTACATTCAGGATAATTTTCATGTTAAGTCAATATCCTTAGAGTCTGATTCCTTGCAGGGTATAAAGTGTTAATTATATAAATACCACTCTGACAGAAGAGGTTATCAATGGTCTAGAGCCTCACTTGCTTCGTCCATTCTGGGTGTCTGGAGACAATTTACACTTATGACTGTCCTTTCATCTTTGTGTCCTCTAACCAGGATGGTACCATCTAAAGGCCTTGACCGTCCAGTCATCACCACGAACAGGAAAGACTTGTTTTCTATTTATAATCTCACACCCATGATGATTCCTTAATTCTTAGGAATGATCGAATTCAGTTGAGTTAGACTCCAGCTTTTACAGACCTTATGATTGTTTCTGAGTGGTTTTAATTAATTATGCCAATTGTCTCTTTGAATATTCTTTTCCAATTTGGGATACTAATTGCATGTATTTTTTCCTTAATGCATTTTACTCAAAACAGAAATTATCTGTGTTCACCAAATAACAATAAATAAAACCAACTTTTTTACATAATTTCCATAATTTTCCATAATAAAGCCTTACATTTTTTTATGTTTTTTTTTTTTTTTACAGTTTACAAAATAAGTTTCCCTTAATCATCTCACAAGCCTCTGAATCAGACAGGATAGTCATGAATTCAGTTTTAATCATGAAGATATAAAAGTTTAGAGAATTAGAATGGCCTTCAAGGCACAGTAAAACCACACTGGAACTGGGCATCTGGCCTAGATACTGTAGCCAGATCTGGGGTAATTCCTCCTCCCACCCCCCCGAAATTCAGGAGGCCAAAGCCCAGTGATGTCCCACATTAAATAATTCAAATTCCATATTCTATTTTTGCAATGAAATTGCATATACCCAAAAAACGTGGCAATTATACAGATGATTCAGCTAAAAGTTGTTCCCCTAGCCACCAAAATCCTTCTCCTAACGTAACTTAAATTAGATTGTAACAGCAAATAAAATATTACTCCTTTTGGTCAGTAACATATTTTCTGGACCTGTTGCCTAATAGTTATTTGGAAAATGAAAATACCAATAATATAGCAGCATTAACTAGGTAAGATTAGACTCTTTTTTTGAAGGTCGCTTCAGATGTGGTTCTCAATGTCTCCATTTATGCCCGTGTACACTCGCACACACGTGGGCCTTTTCAGTAAAGTCTGAGCCTGTAGAGTAAGGGTACAATGTAGGTGTATATGGCATACTCCCAAGATGAAGGACATGATTACAGCTCTCCACTTTGGACTTTACATTACAAACACAATAAGGTAATGTAATCATATATACTCTCATAAAAACCCAAAATTAAAAAATAAAATACTCCTAGAATTATATCTTACAATGACTGCAAAATCACAACTTTACACACCTCTCCTTTGTCTAGAGGACCTACTTCTTTCTTGTTCTTCAGTATATCTAGTCAGCTAACATGATTGTATTAGTTTTCACTGCCAAACTTTCATACACCATCATAAACACATTCAATGTGCATTATCAGTAATGAATAAATAACTGACTGCATATTTAAGACCAAAGACACATAAAAAATAAATCTGCACATTAATTACCATATACATTCCACCTGCCTCCAGCCATCCCTGACAAGAAAGAGTTAAAAGAGTAAGTGGAAGCTTTCATCATTTTAGTTAATTTAACTAAATCAACTATATTTTAAATGCTGACTTAAGATAATTAGCATTATTATTAAAACAGTTTGCAAGTCAAAAGATGTTACATTGAAATCTAAAGATTAAGATTTACACCCAGTGTAAACTTTAGGATATTTATTTTTTGAGACAGAGCCTCACCATGTCACCCTCAGTAAACTTTAAGATATTTCAATTAAATTGTTTTGCCTCTTGTAATATGTTTAATTTATCTTAAGCTCCTTTAGACTTTATATGTCAATATAAATGCTAACAGTGTTTCTATTTGGATTTCTGTGGATATGTGGGTCATATCATGAATGTCACTCATACCTTGTACAACCTTGCAGTTTATGTGAAAATATTTGTCCATGTCTGCTAATAACTGAATAAATGTAATTGTGCATAAAGGTAAAATAATTTAAAACATTCTCAGAGGGCAGAGTGAACAGGAAGCTATTATCACCCAAATATCACTCCCTGCATGTACCTTGTGCTCATTTGACCTTAACTGTAGTCAGTCTCAGTGGAGTTTCACAGCAAAGGAAAAGATTACCCCATCCATCTGGTTGCTTGTAGAAAGAAATATTTGTAGCCCTCAAATTATGACCCATTTTCATTTATATCTCCTTCCCAATATTGATCAGTAGCTTATCTTAGGATACTGCTTTAAAAGAGACACTAATCTCTAAATAGAGACAGATAATTAGATTCAGGTCTTGCTCTGTCACATAGGGCTGTGATCATAGCTCCCTATAGCCTTGAACTCCAGGGCTCAAGTGATTCTCCTGCCTCAGCCTCCCAAGTAGCTGGCCAAAGTCTACTTTCTTCATAAGATTTTGTTCTCAAAATTTTTATGCTGATTTAAAATAATGCTTGGTCACAATTCAGAACAGGGGGTTTTCGTTGAATTTCTTAGGAAATTCATAGTAACTATTCAAAGATAGTACTATTCAAAGATAGTAACAAGTGAAATGTAGCTCACTTTTCAAGATACTAAATTGAGTGGGCATTATTTTGTATATCCTGAGTTTCTATTGGTGCCCCTGCATGGACACATTAACTTTCTAAATTTTTATTATCTGTACTTGAAATTGTTTTCACATTTCTTCCCATAATGAAATGCATCCTTTCTCTTTATACATGTAGTTGCAAGCATTTGATATCCAGAAATCACTACCATGTGCATCTACTACCTGTTATATTCTACTATTAAATAGTAGAATATTTCAATGTGTTAACTATTAAATAGTAGAACATAGCATAAATTCCTTTCATATGATTATTTGATATTCTATTCATTTGTACTGTATTTACAATCACAAGGTTTTCCTTTACCAGGTAATTTAAGCAATAGGGTGCTAGTAACCATTTAATAACTTTCTCTCCAGAAAAAAAGGGGTAGTATTTGCTGCTTACTTAATGTGGAGGTCTGCATAGTTGCACAATGGCTGACCACAAGCTACCAGAAGGATGTCACTGTGAAATTGGGACGGGATGTGCACTGCTGGATCTGGGGACCTGGATCTGGTTCCAGCTGGTCCCAGCACAACAATGACTTTAACCAAAAAGATGATAAATATTTATTTCAATGTCTTTTAGAAAACCTCTTAACTAGCTTTAAGAGTGATTTTATCCATCAGCCATTTCAGTTTCTGTTTCTAAAACAAAGTTTCGCTCTTAAGTATTTTCTCAGATACTCACACGTAACATGAGATTTTAGGGGAAAGAAAAGAAATCTAAAACAAACAACAACAAATTCACCATCATTACAATTAAGCTGAAGTGTGCTTCGTATAAATTCTATCTATATTAAGAACACTCATCTACGATCTCTGACCATCTTAAAAGATTTTTTAAAATACCACTAAATCCAGCTTAATAGTATATTGATATAATCTTCCACACAGAAATCATTGGGTTTATGCAAGTATTTTAAATCATTATTTAAATCTGAACCTTTTATTTCCTAATGTATTATTGGGAAATATGGGGAAAAAATTAAAAGAGAAAGTATATACATTTTAAAAGGAGAAAAAACAAGGTGAATTATGCAGTATTTCTTTTTAAAAAAATACATCCAAGCCTTCTTCTGGTGATATGTGCAATAATCAGCAGTTTTGACAACATAATCCAAATGCACTAAACTATTTTATCTTCTTGCAGACAACGAGGGATTATTACAAACTGTTTTCTCAGCACCTTGCTGATTTAACATCTATAAAATTCCTGCACCACACTCTGGTTTTATTGAATTGGGTAAGTGTACTATTTTTTCATTTATTAGAAAACCTTGAATGTGTGACTAAAAGTCATGAACAGTATCTTTTACTCTGTTATAAAATTGGGGTTTTATGTCTCCATATTAATACAGCAGGAAGCACATGTACTTAGTCCCAAAACAATGTCTTGAAAACTTTATTCAAATTAAAGACTTGTTTGTAGATAATCAAATTTATTGAATTACTTATTTTTATGAAGCTGAAGGCCACTTTTATATACTTCATTTCTAAAGTTGGGCTGCACATTGACAGACTCCTACATTATTTCTTATTGTATAATCGACATAGTACGATTCCAGCATCTGCCTTTCAGAAAGAAGTACTTTTAGAACACAAATTTCTACACCATGTTCACTCTCTGTAAATTTATTAGGAACCCAACAATGAATCATCTTGAAAAGGAGAAAGGATGGAAAGTATAAATCCATTCTTACTTGAATATATGCACATTAAACTATTATTTGTCTAGGAAAAATTATTAGGTAGAAATATTATTTTGGTCATGAACGTCTTTCTCTAAGAAGCTCATCTCAATCTTAAACACGTGATTACTTGCAATTGCCCTCCCTGGCGCATCTAAACCACAGAGAAATTATACATCGATTGTTAATTCTCGAGGAACGTGTTTGCATCAGAGTTTAAAGAGGGTTTTTAAGCTTTATTACATCATCCGGTTTAAGGTACAAAAAATTTAAATCTTTTAGTCAATATGTTTACAGAAAAAGAAAAGGCCGAGGAACAGATTCTTGAAAGTCTTTGGAGCATGTAGAATTCATGACCTTGAAAAATAAATCTTGCATCAAAGAAAATCTCAATTCTTTCTGAAGTCTTTCTAAAATACAAATATTGTATTCCTATGGTTGGCTCAGAAGAACAATTTTTATGTCCTTGTAGCTGTGCTCCTCTCTAGATGTGAACTGGGACAGGGCTCAATTGCTTTACTATTATTTCTCCATTTGCACGCTTCATTTCTGCCATGTAGCTCAGGCTGGAAGAAAAATCAGCATGTTCCGATGCGTTTAGTACTATGAGGCAGGAAGATGGACCTGAATTTAGTGGAGATTGGAGCTCCAAAATAAATACAACACCATGTGTCAAATAAAAAAAAAATGATATTCTCCTGTACAAATCAGAAGAGATATAGAGATCAACGAATAGACAGCAACTTTTTTTCTTGGTCACACCTACATGAGTATCTCAAAACGATTGCAAACTTTAAAAATAATTTACCTTTTCCTCATTGGGAACAGTTAATCATTTATTGGATATGTGATGATTTATTACGTAAATAAATTTTACGTAAGCCAAATTTTACAGGTTTTTAATTGAGAGGTTTTCATTTAGGGTGAAATTTCCTAGAATTTGTATATTGCTCAATAAAATATTTTTGCTAACCAACAGCAATAAAATTCTGCCGGATTCTATAACATAGCAAGCTCAAAAAGCATTGCTGTAAATTCAGTTTGTCCTAAGATGTTCTAAGCTCGACGTTGTAGGATTTGGCAATAGCACACCTGTTTATACCCCTTTCTGACAGCCCGGGCATCTTCCGCTCACTGACAATACAGGGGGCGACTGACTCAAGAGGTGGGGTCTTTGCAGGTATAGGAGAGTTGCTATCTATTCACAAACCACTAAGCATTTCTTTGTATTAAAAAAAACCTTCGAATGCTCAGAGTCTGGGGTCGCCAAGTCCCTCCGGTAAGTCTAATGAAGATTCGCTTCACCAAGGCAGAAACCCACACAGGTAAAAATGGAGAAATATTTACAACCAATTTCTCCAGCAAGTGGAGTTCTTGCTTTCTGTATAGACGTGGTGGTTTTCGTTCTTTTTCTTTTCTTTTTGTTTTGTTTGTTTTTGCGGTTACCGTTTCCTCCAGTACCTTTCCGAGTCAGGTTTCTAGGCTATGAGTACAAACTCTCCTGGCCGGTCCCGTACATGTCTGCCAGGCGTTTAAAGCGAGGTCCCCAGTCGCTCAGGTAGTCGTAGTTCTGATCCGAGTTGGAGCTGATGGAATCCAAGGAGCTGAGCGACTCGGCCACCGAGCCGTTGCCCTCGAAGGCGTAGGTCTGCAGGGAGTCGTAGGGGGGGGCGCCGGGGTCCACGTCCGCCTCCTTCAGTCGTTCCCAAATAAACTCCCTAAAAATGACGTTGTCCGGGATGCTCTTAAAGGTGGGCCGGCCGAGGAACTGGATCTCGGGGGTCACGTCCCTGCGGGTCTTGCTGTCGCGGATCACGTTCAGGTTCCTGAGCGCGGCCATGTCGAAGGCCTCCGTGTCCTCCTCGCCGCCGCCCTCGTCGTCGTACCGGACGATGTTTTCTCGGATATCTCGCTCTTCGTCGAAAATGAGCGGCTCTTTTTTCCGCCTTCGCATGGTGACGATGAGGAGGATCAGCACTGCAGGAAGGAGACAGCAAGGGAGAGACTCAGTGAACTCACCAACGGCAGCACCTGGGCGAGATTAGCCCTGGGATGTCGACTTAGAGATTTGCTTCCCTTTAAAGAGAAATGAATTGACCTCCTGCTTACCTGGGCATTGGCCGTAGATGTGCTAAAATTGCTAAAATGGCTTTAAAATAGAACACTTTTATACATCAAGAAACCCTTTCCCACGCTCATTCAGAATGGATGTGTTCCTGCTTAATGCGCCCTCTAAAGCGTTTGATGGAACAAATTGAGGCCCAGTTCAGAATAAATATCATAATTTCAAAGCCATGGAACACGAAGGGATTTTTTTGAGGTCCTTAATTGCCGGAAAGACCAGGTGACATTCATAAATGTTTTGTGTCTAATTTAACAACCTCAATTTAAGAACGAAAGGGATTAGGGCATTGGGTCTGGCCCTCTAAAGAAATTTCTCCTCCTTGTCTGTGAAACTCGACCGTTAAATAAAATCCAGCATGTCAGGCCATTTACAAAGATTAAAAGCTTCTCTGTAACAAATGGAATCCCGCTTTCATGTATGAAATACTGATTTGGTCTTCATCTATTATACACCTGGAGACTGAACACAGGTTGTGAGATTTCAGGATCAGCCAAAGATGGTTTTAAGAAATAAACCTGTAATGTCGGGAATTTTTTTTGCTATATTGAAACTGATAATTAAATCTTAAAGCATGTGGTTCTATGGGAAGGCAAAGGAGACCAATGACACTGGCTATTCTTTGGGTTATAATAAACAGTATGTCCTGTGCATTTTTCCTACACATATCCTAGTAGAGAAACTGCTCTATGTCCAAGTGATTGAATGTTCCTGAATGTAGAACACATTACATTACATTTTATGGCCCCTTCAATTATGTTTAAAGAGATTTTAAAAAATGTTCCCAAATTTTGGAATTCAAAAACATATAAATAATGAATTATCATTATTTGTCTATAAATAAAATACCATTTAACAATTTTATTGCATTAAGGTTTGGGGGAATCTACACAGCCCTAAATATACACGATGTGGATTATTGTTTTGGGGTGCATTATTCTTGTCACAATTTCAAAAGGGGAGTTAAAATATACATAAAGCATCTTGTAAAGTCTTTGGCATTGAAAGTACATATCAAAATAAAAATAAACAACAAGAAAGATACAATGTAAGTCCATATAATTAAATAGTGTAACAAGAGGTGAGGCATACTCCGTTCTCCACCTCTGTTTACTTTCAAAAAACAAAAGTACTTTAAAAAAAAATAAGGTGAATTAATCTTTAATAAGAAAGTATATGCTTTCTGAAGTACTTGTCTACCATCTGCTTTACCATCAGGAAAAGGAATGTGAGGGATGAAAACCACTGGACTGGAAATCATTGGAAATAGTTGTAAAAACAATTGCTTCTGTGGCACCTTCCTGTCTATTCTGCTTTGACCTTGGCCTATTGCTCATCTCGTATGCTTTCTTCTTTGTACATGGCCTACCCATTAGAAATGAAGATACATTTCTGAGTTTTATGGCCACCTTCCCATATTGAATTGGCATATATGTCTACTCTCTCTTGCTCCTGTTTACTGAATTTGGATTCTTTCAACCAGCTTTACTAAAACCACAGATACATAGTTCAAAACTTACTACTTGTTTATTATTCTTTTCCCATAAGTAGTCTGATACTCACTATCCTTTCCCATTAAGTGGATTATCCCTTCTTGTCTACTGAGAATTAGACACTCCAAAGCCACATGATTTCAAGGTATATTCCAGAATTCTATGACAGAAAGATCTTCAGCTTTGGTGTCAAGAAAGCCTCGTTGAACCTTTCCACATGATAGCTGCATGATCCTGGGACAAGTAACTTTAGCCAACTATGCCTACCTATATAGGATAATATTTAGCAACTTCAGTTTTCACAGGGTGCATTAAAGAGATAAGGAGTTTGGGAAATAATTAAGTTGAATTAGCTGAATTTCAGGCACTTGCAGGTGTGCAATGGAGCAGTTTTTTTTTTTGTTTTTTTTTTTTTTGAGACGGAGTCTCAAGCTATCCCCCTGGGTAGAGTGCCATGGCATCACAGCTTACAGCAACCTCCAACTCCTGGGCTCAAGCGAGTCTCCTGCCTCCGCCTCCCAAGTAGCTGGGACCACAGGTGCCCACCACAACGCTGGGCCCTTTTTTGGTTGCAGCCATCATTGTTGTTTGGCAGGCCCGGGCTGGGGATTCGAACCCACCACCTTAGGTGTACGTGGCTGGTGCCTTAGCCGATTGAGCCACAGGCGCCGAGCCAATGGAGCAGGTTTTATTATTTTCTGGGCTACCAAGAAGATTAATTCAAAATTACACAAACGTAATGCATGAACATATTGTGTTTTCCTTTAAAGAAGGAAAAACAAAGACCACTACTAGATAACAAGTGTGAACCCAACATGTGGCTGTGCTAAGGATGAAACGGGAGTCAGGAAAGGTGTGCGGTGAGAAACACAGGTCTGCACACTGAGCCGGGCTGAGCAGGACTCACCTTCTCCCCTCGTCTTTGTCTTCAACATCTGCTCATCCCACATCCCAATTAACCAGTCCTTCTGTATTACGATGCACAGAAAGTGCCTCACCTGCCCTCCTTAAGCCACTGCCCCTGCCTATTTAAGGCCCCCATTTGCTTTGAAGCCCTGTTATGGTATTAACTGGACACCGACACAGATGAGATTTTCTACCTCCCCTCGCCTCAGTTTTCCATTCTCCAAAATGAAGATAATAATAATTTTTTACCTTTTAGGAATGACCTTATAAGAACTTTATGACTATTAAGTGCATTTATATTTTTAAGAGGCTTAAATACTGCTACACAGAATCAGAATTTTCTCTTTGTGTTCAAGTCGTATATTGTGAATTTTTACAAACATTTCTTGTACAATTCAGGTCCGATGCCTTTGGGTCTTGCTAAAAGTTGAGTTATGGAGCTGGTTTACACAAACAAATGTGATCTTTGCCATGCCCTCACTTGTGATTATGATGACCCCATGTTCATTTGACTAATTTATTTGATACCTATTCTATTCTGTCTATTGGATGGAAGAATGAATGCTAGCGATACTGCACCTATTCTTAAGGTGATTAAAATATGTAGGAAAGGTGGAAAATTTTATAGTACATTGTGATAAATAATATTCGCTAATTAATTAAAAAATATTATGTCTGCACGGCGTCTGTGGCTCAAGGAGATGGC
The DNA here is from genome assembly GCA_963574575.1 of Galagoides demidoff. Lineage (NCBI taxonomy): Eukaryota > Metazoa > Chordata > Mammalia > Primates > Galagidae > Galagoides > Galagoides demidoff. The sequence goes on from CAUYQV010088925.1 coordinate 11,658, forward strand.
GCTGGCCCCATCTACCAGAGCTGGCAGCTTTAAACCTGGCCCCGGCCAAAAAAAACCACTGCAAAAATCAATCAATCCATCAATCAGTCAATCCTTTGTCTGTATGTGCCCTATGCTCAGCACTAAGAGTACACCAGTTTAAAAGAGAAGGAGAGAGAGAAAGAGAGCAGTAATGATCACTACTCACAAGGTGCTTTTATACTTAACAGAGCAAATCATCGTATGTATATTTACAAATTGTGCTCAGTACTACAAAACAAAGACACATTGTGGTGTAAAATAATGGATCTAAAGGGACTTGGTTTAATCATGGTGGTGAGGATGTCCTCCTGAGGAGGTGACACTGGACCTGGGACAGAAAAGGTAATCTAAGCCTGACGGGGAAGAGAGTACAGAGAGCATGCTTTAGGCAAAGGGCGGCATGTTGGAAAATAATGGGAAGAAGGGGTCTGTGGCTCTTCCTGCTGGGTGAATGAAGGATCAGACAGCCTGATGCCTTAGAGAGGCGGGCGGGGGGCAGAGCACGCTTTGCTGTGTGGACTGCCAGACACATTTGGTTTTTATGTAAGTACATTTGATGCTGCTGAAATGGTTCAAGCAAAGAAGTGAAATAATTTATGTTTTAAAAAGCAAAATGATAGAAAAAAATACAGAAGGACCAGCACAGTCTGGTCCAGAAAAAAAATTGTTACCAAAGTGACATCCAAGCAAAGACCTAAAGGGTGAGTTCATATCGACTTATCATTTTGTGTGTATCTGTGGTGTCAGAGAGATGCGCTGATGCCCAGTAACAAAAAGTCAAAATTGTAACTTGCTCTCATGCACCGGCCCTGCTACCTATTTTTACAAAGGATAAAGATTTGTAATTGATATAATCCAAGTGAATGATTGTGATAAATTAGACACCAATGAAAACTTTTATAGAGAATTTTAAGCTTACAACAAAGTATCCTTGACATCTCTGCTATTAATATTTTCTCTGTCCACTCTAGTAATTTATCGTAATTTTTTTTTTGAGCCCTCATATCATTCCAGGAGAAGTTAAAGAGATAGGCTGAAACTCAGGAAAAAAAGTCTTAAAAATGTATCTTGGGCAATGGAAAAAACAAGAGTCCAAGGGAGATACTCCTGTTTGCAAAGTAAAATGGCAAAAATCACATGAAATATTCTTTACAACAAATGAGTCCATTTAGATCACTCGTGTCATTCAGCGTGCATGACTAGGAGGCCATGTGCGAGTCAGACCAGCATTTTAATAAGTGCTCCCGATATAACGATGAAATAATACTCGGGCTCCATTGCTAAAGGAGAAGTCTGCGAGGAAAACAGACAAGGAGACCACCGAATTAGCAGACTAAGCTGCTGGGATGGTGCTCTCAGATACAAGGGCCTACGGCCTGTGGGGACAGTGCTCAGCCTGGACTGGAAGCCAGAAATCTCACATACCAGTAAACCACTTGTGGGTCCCTCTCCCCAAGTTGGGAGAGGTATTCCTGCCAGAATTTGCAAGGCAGGCTAGAAAAAGTAAGAGAAAGCAGATGAGTCTGGGAAAAAGCCACTCAAGCAATGGGGCTAAAGTCCACCATGATAGATAAAAGAAATAAGGTTGGAATGGGAGGGAGCAGCATGCTGATGGCCTGTCTGCGATTTTAGTCTTTAGACAATGAGGAGTCATGAAAATACTATTTTAGGAGAATAAGAAAATATTATCTAGCACATAGTACTCACCTCGTAGTTCTGGTGGGTTGAATTTGATAGAGAACGGGACAGCTGCTATAATTGATGGGGGAATAGATGGGCCCTGGACAAAATCAGGTGCAATGACAGGGAGATTAATGAACTGATTCAGGAAGAACTCAAGTGTAAAAATGAAAGTACTTAGAGCTGAGGCAGGACGGTTGTTTGAAGCCAAGAGTTCCAGACCAGTCTGAGCAAGAGCAAGATTTCATCTCTGCAAACAACAGAATAACCAGCCAGGCATAGTGGTGCAAGCCTCTAGTCCCAGCTACTCGGGAGGCTGAGACGGGAAAATTGCTTGAACCTGGCAGTTGGAGGTTGAATTTAGCTTTGAAGAGACCACTGCCCTCTAACCAGGACATCAGAGAGACTCTATATCAAAAAAAGAGAAACAAAAAAATGTCCTGAGGGATTTGACTATAGGGAATGGGAAAGAGAAGAAGGAAGGATGAGTGGTCCCACTCAGAAAAACCTGTAGGTAGAAATTAAATCAGGACAAGAAGCAGGAAAGTTGTAGGGAAATTGTTCAGGATTTAATACTGTTGAGAGTTCTATTTTTAGCTCTTCAGTAGAAAAAGAAACCAAAGACTTCTGGGAATATACCTAATAAAGGAATTGCAGGGTCAAATGTCAGGTCTATTTTTAGTTCTCTAAGTGTTCTCCAGATGTCTTTCCAAAAGGAACGTATTAGTTTACATTCCCACCAGCAGAAGAACCGATCAAAAACCTATTTTTAAAACAAGAAAGAGAAAAATCACTGTGGTTTAACTAACAGAAATTTCAAAATCAATATTTTTATATAATTTCAGAGCTAAAGAAGCCAATACACATAAGTTTGATATACTAGATGGCTAGTGTCACATGTTAAGCTTTATAATACAAACTAATATCCTTTAGGGAGATGGGGAAGATTAAACTACATCTGTTCAGATCAGGAGGAAAATATGTATGTATAAATTAGGTAGAAATAAATTTTTTGGTATTGATACAAAAGTAAATCTCAAGAAAGCAGGAGAGGAAGTAATCAAAACATTAACCAAGAGGATACAATAAAAAGCAAAGTAGACTACAGCAATTTCCTATAGTTCACTCGAGTATAAGCCACGAAAAGTGATCTTATTGACGATATGTTCACTTCTTCTACCAGGATACTCTTCACTTTGTAGGGAACTGAGAGATTCTCTATAGTCTTCAGAATGAAGTACTTATAAAAATTGTTATTTGACCCTCAATCACCATGTCTGTCAGAGAGTGGAAATCATTACACCATTTTGAGACAAGAAAAGGGGAAACTCACAATTCAAAATTATATCATGTGAATTTCCTAGTCTCAGACACACTGGCTACAAATGCTAAGATATTAGCAAAAAGTTTGGGGAAAGTTTGTAATAAATCAGAAACAGCTCTCTCTCGCTCCTTCTCATTTCTGCATTTTTTTTTTTGAGATAGAATTTCACTTTGTCAACCTGGGTAGAGTGCTGTGGCATCATAGCTCACAGCAACATCAAACTCTGGGCTCAAGCGCTTCACTTGCCTCGGCCTTCTGAGTAGCTGGGACTATAGGAGCCCTCCACACCGCTCACCTATTTATTTACAGACAGGTTCTTGCTTTTTCTCAGGCTAGTCTTGAACTTGTGAGCTCAAACCACCCACCTGCCTCGGCCTCCCAGAATGCTAGGATTACAGACGCGAGCCACCATGCCCAGCCCATTCTGCATGTCTTCGGAACAGAAGCATGGCTCACCCCGTTTCAGAGAGTGTCTCAGTGGTGCTTTATACTGGGTATCCTGGGAAGATAGAAAACTGTCTTCTCCTGGAGCAAAGGCTGTACACACCTACTGGGCATAATAGAAGATCTGGGTCCTTAATCTTAGGGGTCTTTCATTTTTACACAAGCCACGGTGTGTGGAGGTGTGTCACTTGGACCTCTGCCTCACCTCACCGGGCCTGGGGTTCAGGGAACTGAACTGAAAATTATGATTCCTACTGTAAGTAATAGAATAGGTTGGGTTTCTGACTCAGGAGTGCTGTGTCTTCTCTGGCGTTCACTAGTACGTGCTAAACTGTGTTCCACAGACGTTGGGACAATTCTTGACAAAGTTTGGTTATAAATAATAAGTTCAATAGTCTTTTACTTTGGGGAAAAGTTTTATCGTGTGCTTTACTCAATGGAAGACAATTTATATTAAAAATTAAACTGTGGATTTAAATTGGAATTATCTGTTCAAAATCAAAAGTCATCATAATTTGTGCTTTTCCATTTTTATACAAATGTGAAGTTCATTAAATATCTAAAAGCTTTAAGTACCTTTTGTTTAATCATAAATATTTCAACAATTTCAAATTATAATACCACATAACCTAATAAGAATAACATTTAGTCTGATGAACAAATGCGTTCCAACCAATAAAAACATCTTACTGGAGTGAGTTGTATCACTGTCATATCAAGTTTTGAGAACTTACTTAAATAAGGAAGGAATGGACTGTCATTTGGTACGAGAATATGCCGTGGGCCACTGTACAGGCAAGGTATGAGCCAAGGCGTTTCCTTAGAGAACTTGGGAAATGTGTTTACAACGATGTGGCAAGGCAGCTTGTTATTTGGAGGAAAATAATGTGTAGTCAGTTGTAAAATATTTTCACTTATCAATTTAAAATGAAAGTTCCAGCTTCTGAAAAAAGACGTCCTTTTCTGTGTTCAAAATATTTTCTTTTGACTTTTCAGTCATGGTAGAAGTGTTTTAATGCAAATGTAATTTTTTAAAAGCATGAATAAGTGATTTAGTTCAGTCTTCATTATAGACTTCATTTTTATGAGTTGGCATAGAGAAAAAATATGAAATATTGGCTCATAAAAAATGCAGTCTTTTTCACTCATCTGTTTAAGAACTATCCACTGAATATTTATAGGAGGCACGTGTTGGGGCCACTATTCAGCTCACCACGGCGTCTGCAAAGGCTCTCTCAGGCCACTTGGCCTTTACTCCCGTGGCGATTGTTTCCAGGACAGAAACCATGATGGGACCCAATATTGTGTTCCCTTTCCTGCAGACACGGACCTGCAAAGTGGCTGATGCTTCTCTAGTTTCTGGTTTTGCTGAGCCTCAGTTCTTTAAACTCTATAAGCCTCAGTGGTATCTCTCTAGTAAAGACAATAACCACAGATTTTTTTACATTATAATCTGCTTCTGTTTCTTGCAGTTGAAAAGGATATCATTTATTACCTGTTAGGCAATAGGTCTGTTAAAAAATGAATAACAATGGCTATGTTGAAGAGATAGAAATAACCAGTGTTATTTGATTTGGTGAAGACAAGTATATTATCATCAATTGCAAAAACATGACATAAATTAATTGCTAAGTGAAAACAAATCCCAGATTCCAAGGCCGACATCTGATAGACTTTTAACCCAGTCTCATTTCACAGGCTACGAGGGTGCAGGGGAACTAACTTACTCCACTTTTCTTCATTTCTCACATCATTAAACATGATGAAACTGACCTGGAATGTTTCTCCGTTTTAAATGGCGTCTCTAATTTTCTCACTGCCCTTGGAGGGCTTCACTGTCACACAGTCCCCCCGAGGGAGCAGAAGTCCACCAGGAACAGTGTGAACACCAAAAGCACTTTCCATCCCTGTCAGTCACAGCATCTCTCTTTTTAAATAACAAAAATATTTTGTAATGGCTCCTTTAATCTCCAGAAATAATTTACATAGATAATATAACATATGTTTTTAGAAATTCCAAAGCTAAATCAGTAATATGTTATGGTACAAAAGAGGGGAAGTAGGAAGTCGTTGAGAATATAATAAAACATATTTTGATATGTGTATGCTCAGGTACGAATACAGTAGAATGCAGTAAACTAGTTAGATGTTTAGACTTTATTAGAATCAAGGTGAACGTGGCAGCTAAAATTGCAGGAGTATACATGTACATTTTAATGGTTACTGAAATAGTATATAAGACAATGACGTGCTTAATGCAATTTAAACAAAGAAAAGGCCTCAGTGTGCTGGCTCATGCCTATAATCCTAGCATTCTGGGAGGCTGAGGCAGGTGGATCACCTGAGCTCAGGCATTAGAGACCAGCCTGAACAAGAGCTAGAGCAAGACCCCATCTCTACTAAAAAAAAAAAAAGAAAGAAAACATTAAAAACTAGCTAGTCCCAGGTACTTGGAAAACTGAAACATGAGGACTGCTTGAGCCCAAGAGTTTGAGGTTGCTGTGAATAATGACTTTATAGCTCTTTATCCAGAGCAACCCAGGGAGACTCTGTCAATAATAATAATAATAATAATAGACACAAACAATGCAGGGTAAAAATTTCCTTTAATTTATGAAGTAGTTTCATTCCTGAAAAAAAAACATATTTATTAAAATAATGCAAAAAAAGCTCCTTTGGTTTATATGTGAAATAGTGTTAGAGTTTAGGCTTAAGGATTTCAAATGGGTTTTCAGCCTATGTACAAGTCTAACAGACATGACAGAGAGGGAAGGGACACATGACAATGGTCTGCACAAAAACGTCTGACGTACTACAGAATATCCAGCCTCCCTTTACTATGCTGGAGAATGCTAGCAAACCCACCAAAGTTATCACAGTAAACAAAATCGTCTCCTCCAATTCCCACACTGTTCTCTTGGGAACAGTGCCAACCCTACTGAGAAACAGTCACTGGGGCTGTAAAGATCATTTATTTGGTAGAAATATTTAACAAAACTTTTCCTTTTATTCCTAATAATTTTTATCCTACTTTATGTAGAAAGAAATAAGTGAAATCTGGGTAGAGGAGGTAGAAAGAACCAGAAGGAATAAAACATCCAACTCGTGCTTTGATGCAAACTGCAGACGGTTGAAGGGAATTTGAGTTGGAGAAAAACGCTTCTGACTTTTACGTGGATACACTGCAAGCAAAGAGTATAAGCTGTACAGATAGTGGGTGGAGGTCTTTGGAGTCCACAGCTTCAAAATGACCATTATTAAGAAGTCGAAGGCTCGGCACCTGTGGCTCAAGTGGCTAAGGCGTCAGCCACATACATCTAAGGTGGTGGGTTCAAATCCAGCCCGGGTCCACCAAAAACAACAGTGACAGCTGCAACCAAAAAATAGCCAGGGTGTTGTGGTGGGTGCCTGTGGTCCCAGCTACTTGGGAGGCTGAGGCAGGAGACTGGCTTGAGCCCAGGAGTTGGAGGTTGCTGTGAGCTATGATGCCATGGCACTCCACCCAGGGGGACAGCTTGAGGCTCTGTCTCAAAAAAAAAGAAGTTTAAAAACAAGAGATTTGGCATAGGGTGCAGGGAAAAAGAAATACTCATAAACTGTTAGCAAGACTGCAAGTGAGTACCAACTTCTCTTGGAAACAGTATGAAGGTTCCTCAATGAAATAACTGCAGACTTACCATTTGACCCACCAACCTCCGTGCTGGCAATCTAACCAAAGGATAAAAAAGGCACTTAGACTGAAATGATTGTCACGACACAATTCACAATTGCAAAGATGTGGAATCAACCCAACTGCCCAGAAATCATCAATTAATGGGTGGATGAAGACTATGTGCTGGACACACACACATACACACACATATGCAGGCATGCACACACACACCCATGCAAGCACATACACATATATACACGCATATGCATGCACACACACACACCACCGACTCCCTCTCTGCTATAAAAAGGAATGAAATATTGTCATTTGTAGCAACTTGGATGAAGCCGGAGATGAGATGATTATCCTAAGTGAAGTATCTGAGGAATGAAAACCAAACATACAAGTTCTCATTAGTAAGTGAGAGCAGGAAGATGTGTCCACACGGGCACAGAAGGGCGTAAGAGGCTTGAGAACCACGGTGAGGGATGCAGGGTGAAACCTGGCAGCTGGGGACAGGGACACCATTCTGCTAGAGGGCGCACCGAAGCCCTGACTGAGGCATTATATGAGACAACAACAACAACAACAAAAAGAAAACACTTGCACCCACCTAATTAATATTTTGAGATTAAAAAAAAATGAATTAGGATGTGAAAGAAAGTGGTAACTTGGGATAGTATTTGCAAGGACTTTGTGTTACTAGAGCTCTGGAGACCTGAGTCTGTAAGACTGGGAAATAGAATTCATGAGATAAGAAGAGATTAAACATAAATTTGAGAAAATATAGGGAAAAGAACATATTGTTAATTATTAATTAATAATTGTGCAGGAAAAGGAACACATTAAAAAAAAAAAAGAAAATGAACCAAAGGAGGATACTTAGAAATACATTTTGAAGTGAGGAGAATGTGAGGAGAAGCAGCTCAAACCAGGTGTCTTTAATTCTCACTCAAATTTGAAGTGAGATGGTTTGCAAACAGATGGGTGCTGTAGGGAGGAGGGGGCATAGCGAGAATAAAGCAGGCATGAAAAGGCACTGGCAGAGTTAACTATAGCTTTTAAGTGATGAAAACGCCAGCAGTCAGGCCACCTAAGCTGAGTGCCACATAACCGGGAAATGCTAGTGATTTACCTGTATTATTTAACTACTATGAAGTGGATTTACAATCCCTGCTACTAAGGACTGGAAAGTGACTTCAATACATTACCCAGACGTGTACAGCCAGTAAACAAGGAGGCTAAATTTAAGCCCCAGTGCAGCTGAAACTGCACAAGCCACTGCAGCCTCTTGGCACTGAGCCAGGTTTCCGGGGTTTTCCTGCCCTCCTGCTGTCATCACCTGTGCCTTGGACCAGCCACTCACCTGCAGAGCATCCACTGGAGAGGGTATACCCTCTCCTGAGTCTGTTTATGAATACTAACCAAACCGACATGCCAGGACTCATTAATTCTAAATTATAAATCTTGGGCATGTAGGTGGCAGTGAATTATATATAATAGTATATTATGTAAGTATAAATAGCATTGTGTCTATGTATGCATGCATCGATTGTATATTAATAAATTACATATTAACACATTACATTATATACTGGGTATCCATAAGGTTCATGTGCAATTTAAAACAGACAATGATTTCAAATTGCACCTGAACTTTATGGACACCTTGGACAGCTTCATACACCAGGGAATGGCGTGAGTGTTGTGTAACTTGAATCAGCACCATTTTTCTGCATCTTAATCTCCACCTCTGTGTGTTTCTGCTCCAATGTCTGCAATGTGTGTCCCAGGCAGAATAGGGAGGCCGTCCTTAGGCCACTGTCATAGTCAGTGTTCCTGGTCATCACCCAGTAGCTCAACAGACCCATTGACGGTTCCTTTGGGAACATTTTTTTTTTGCCCCAAGTGGGGAGCCATTTTGCCTTCTTTATTTTGTTTTTCTTTATATACAGTTGCCATATGGCTTCAGGGAAAGATTCCAAACTGAGATGGGTTGGAATGCATGGTCATACATGATTTAAGCTAAATAAGAAAGATAGGTCTGTTTAATGTGCATAAGAAACCTAAAAATAAGATGAGAGAATAAGAAAAAATATGTGGCTGTATCTTGAGCCTTTCCTATCAACAAAAGAGCACAAGCAACTCTCTGGAACTCAAGGAATAGGCCTGTACGTGTACTTTATAAGGGCTCAAGGATTTGGCATCTTTATAGAAGTTAAAATACATGACTTTGAATTAGAAACTAGTGATCATATGAATCAAAATAAATAAGCACAAAATTATAAAAATACTGGTGATGAGTATTGGCTATATTTAAATATAAATAAAATAGTACTTTGAAATTATGCTCTTGAGTAAATTGTATTAGTATTAATGACATAAAATATTACAAAATAAATTGTAAATGTGGTAGACGGAAAACCAGAGAAAGTACAAGAGGAGTAATTTTCTCATCTTTCATAGCAGAGTTAAGAAATACCACCATCTTAAGCATAACAGGTATTTAGATACGTATATGCACACATGTGCATAGTAATTATAAATTTCTTTAATTAATTTTGGCAAAGCTAGAAGGATTGCTTTAGACAGGAACACATTTATGTTGAAGAAGCATTGAAAGTTCAGCATTATTGGGCACCGCCTGTGGCTCGAAGGAGTAGGGTGCCGGTTCCATATACCGGAGGTGGCAGGTTCAAACCAGGCCCCAGTCAAAAACTGCAAAAAAAGAGGGGAAAAAAAAGTTTAGCATTATTTCCGTTTCACTTTGCTATATTCTTACTAATTCATTTCAAAGATTATAAATTTAATGTTAAAATATTAAATAAAACTATACATATAGTTATCTATCTAATGATTGTGTCACCAGGATAATTTTCTTTAGCTTTGTACAATATTCAGACTCACTGGATTCTCACTGACGCTGTTTGGCACCAGTCTACTGAGAAAGCCACAGACAATCCCAGCAGTGCAACATCGGGAGTTCCTTTTATTGAGAACCCTGCCCCCTGGATGTGTTAACCCAAATAGTCATATTGGGAAAAGCTGAGGTTCAAGGAAACCTACTCTACATTAGACGAATGCCAGATACTTCCTTGCCACACATCTTCATGTCCATCGGAGCCAGTCTTTTTCATAACAGTTTCACGGAAGTAGTTTCTAAGGTTCCCTCAAATATTAAGCTTAATTATTACGTGTGCTACCACACCCAAAGACGCTGTGCCCTCCCCACCAGGCACCCACAGTGCATGTGAAGTTCCTCACGGCCCCTCCGTTTTAAGCTACGTTGCCTCTTATAGGAATTGACACGTCCCATGATATCAGTTTAGAAAAGGGAAGAAAACCCATCATAAGCCTCTTCAGAAACGGGAAGAGCCTTCACTTCTGCTGACACTCTGCGTGAAGAAGTGTCTACTGTGATGCCAGTACTGCAGAGATATCTCTCCATGCATAGGGAGTAACAAGAAATGGGCGGAATGATCACGTTCCAAGACATTTGGAAAGAAAACCCTAAAGGACTTGGCTGCTGGACTCTTCACAGCGTTGGTGGGGAGGGAGGCATCAGGCATCACTTCCAACTTTTTGGTTCCCAACATTAACTGGATAGTGATGATATTTACTGACGTAGAAAATCCTTAAAGCGGGTCTGGTGGTGTGTTTAGGAGTGAGCTCTGGGGAAACTTACATGTGGTGGTAACGGGGTCCAGAAGGGATGAGAAGCATCCCTGGGGATGGGAGTGGTGGGATTGTGGAGGGGGGCTGCATTCTAAAGTGTTTGCAGACGGCATAAATATCCCAGGGAATCAAGACAAAAAGAAATAGCTGGTAGGACGGTTGTACAGAGACAGATGATCACGTAGGTCTTGTCACATTCATTTTTACAGTAGTGGGTCTAGGAAAACAACCACACTGATGACACATGTGGATTTTACACAGGCTGGAGGCCGTTTCATGACCAGTGCTGAGAAAAGAGCCCAGGTGCAATATTGATAAATTGAGTCAATATGCAAATGGTTAAATACATTTTATTACAAAATGAAGAATTTATAGTGATTAAAATTATGTAAAATACACTTAGACACATGAATTAACTTCACAAATACCCAGTCAGCATGTACGCTTCATAATGCTGTTATTATTTCTTCTCTTGTATTTAGAAATGCACAAAATATTAACTGATATCAAAACCCCAAGTAGGCAATTGAGTCTCCTTGTAAATATTACAACTATGTACCACGCATATACCTCTTTTTCCCTTTTT
>CAUYQV010088928.1:0-15528 GCA_963574575.1 Galagoides demidoff
GGGAGCGCCCACCCTCCCAGAGATGTACTCAGGGTCACGCCAGCAGCTTGGGGTGAGGGGAGTGTCCACCTTCCCAGAGATGCACTCAGGGTCACGCCAGCAGCGTGGGGTGAGGGGAGTGTCCACCCTCCCAGAGATTCACTCAGGGTCACGCCAGCATTGTGGGGTGAGGGGAGTGTCCACCCTCCCAGAGATTCACTCAGGGTCACGCCAGCAGCGTGGGGTGAGGGGAGTGTCCACCCTCCCAGAGATGCACTCAGGGTCACGCCAGCAGCGTGGGGTGAGGGGAGTGTCCACCCTCCCAGAGATGCACTCAGGGTCACGCCAGCAGCGTGGGGTGAGGGGAGCACCCACTCTCCCAGAGCCTGCACCAGCCAATGGGCTCATTCTGATTTCAGCCCTCTTCTGTCAACAGGGCTCTCTGACAGGCTGGGGGCCCCAAGGGGCACAAAGGTTGGGAACCTCAGGAGAGTCTCTATTCTCCTGGTCTGAATGCTTCTAGAATGTGCAGCCTCCATTCTGAGGTCTTCAGAGCTGAGGCAGTCTATCCAGCCCCATCTGGTGTCATGGCCACAAGAAAGGGCTCCCCTTCCCACTCCCATCGGGCTCCTCTGCATGTTCCTGCCTGGAGGTAGTGGCAGTAGTATTGCTAGTAGTAGGGGAGCAGTGGTACTGGTTGTAGTGGGAGCCATGGTACTAATAATAGTAGGGGCAGCAGTGGTTCTTATAGGAATGGGGACAGTGGTACTAGTAGTAATGGGGGGTGGTACTAGTAGTAATAGGGGCAGCAGTGGTAGCACTGATGGGGCGTGGTAGTCCTTGGCTCTACCCAGGCGAGGCACAGGGACCCAGCAGAGCAGCAGGACTCTCCAGCAACCCTTCAGCTCAGCTTTCCAGTCCATTTTTCAGGGAGTCAAACCCACAGGACATATATATCTGCAGGTAGAGGGGCCCAGGGAGGCCAGTAGTGCTGCTCTGTGCAAGTCCAAGGGCTCAGAACCAGAGAAGGGATGCGGGAACTCTCAGTGCAAGGCCAGAGGCCTGAGAAACCAGGGGCGACCAGTGTAAGCCTGGAGTCCAGAAGCAGGAGAACCCGGACGTTTGAAGTTCAAGAGGCTTCAATGGTTCCTCATTCACAAGAGCCTAGAACAATGCCTGGCACACAGGAGGCCCTCAGGAAATATTTGTCACAAACTTTTGCATTGTTTTTAAAAATCTGTATGCAGGTATTACTTTGACTTTAAAGTTTATTTTAAAAAGCAAACAAGTAAATGAGCTCACCTGGCCCTGTGGATTTCTGTTTCAAGGAAGGCATCGGTCTGGGCTTCTTAAAATAACATGGAGAAACTTCCCACAGAAAAAGCCCCAGGCCCAGAGGGCTTCATGAGTGAATCCTACCAAACGCTGAAGGAAGAAGAATGTACTACCAATTGTACATACACGTTTAAAGATTGAAGCACTGAAAACAGCTGCCGACTCATTCCATGAGGCCTGCCTTACCCTGATTCACAACTCAAAGACAGCACGAGAAAAGGAAGCTTCAGGCCCACATCGCTCCTCGGTATAAAAAACTCTAAACAAAGTTCTGTTAATCAAATCCAATGATATATTAAAAGGATAATAACACGTAATGACCGAGTGGGGTGTGCCCCAGGAATGAAGGTTAGCTAGCAACGAAGTTCACCATTCACCGTATTAACAAAGTGAAAAAAAACCATGGGATCATCCCCAAATAGATGCAGAAATAAAGCATTTGACAAAATCGAACATCTATTCCTGATGAAAACACACTCTTGGCTTGGCGCCTATAGCTCAGAGGCTAGGGCACCAGCCACATATACCAGAGCTGGTGGGTTTGAACCCAGCTCAGGTCCGCCAAACAATGACAACTGCAACCAAAAAAATAGCCGGGTGTTGTGGCCGGCGCCTGTATTCCCAGCTAACTGGGAGGCTGAGGCAAGAGGATGGCTTAAGCCCAAGAGTTTGAGGTTGCTGTGAGCTGTGACGCCATGGCACTCTACCCAGGTGACAGCTTGAGACTCTATCTAAAAAAAAAAAAAAAAAAGACTCTTAGCAAACTAGAAATAGGAGGGAACTTTCTTGACTTGCAAAGGGCATCTATGAAAAAGGCACAGTGAACATCAAAGTAAATAGTGAAAAGCTAAATGCTTTTCTCCAAAGATCAGGAGCCAAGCCAGGACGTCTGCTCCTGACCATTATACTGGAGGTTCTAGCCTGTAAAATACGGAAGAAAAAGAAAGCATCCCGATTGGAGAGGAAACAGTAAAACTGTCTTTATTTATGGGCAATATGGCCATCGATGTAGAAAATGGAATGGGATCTCCCAAAAGTCTGCTGGAATGAGTGAGTTCAGCAAGTTTTCAGGGTACATGTGAATATGTAAAAGTTAATTATATTCTAGATGCTATAATAAAATTGTAAATTTCTGATTATTGCTATATGCTGGCAATAAATCAGAAATTTAAATTTTTTAAAAATATCATTTACACTAGCAACGAAAGCATGGAACACTCAAGGATAAATGTGGCAGAGGAGGGCTGAGACTTATTAGCTGAAACCGCAAACTGTCACTGAGAGAGATTACAGAGGACCCACAAATGGAGAGAGGGATTCAGTCGTAGCTTAGAAGATTCAGTATTGTTAGGCTATCACTTCCCCCCAAATTTATTTATAGATTCAGTGAAATCCTAATCAAAATCCCAGCAGGCTTTTTTGGGTAGAAATGGAGAAACTGATTCTAAAATTCATATGGAAATATAAAAAGACCTACACCAGCCAAAATCACTTTGAAAAAGAAGCACAGAGTTGGAGAACTAACATTACCCGATACCAAGACGTTTAGGAGGCTACAGTAATTAAGACTAATTAATTACTAATTAGTGTGGTACTAATGTAAAGGTGGACAGATTTTATGGAACAGAATAGATTTGCACATACATGAAAAACTGTTTGTTGTTTTTTTAATGAGGGCAAAAAGCCATTCAGTAGAGAAAGGGTTAGTCTTTTTTCAACAAATGGACCATTTGAATATTTATGTACAAAAGAGAATTTCAATCCATACCATGAATCATATGTAAACATTCATTCAAAAGGGAATATTGATCTAAAAGTAATCCTGAAACTATAGAACTTCTGAGAAAAAACATAAGAAAAATTTTCTGATCTTGAGTAGGTCCACAAAAGGAAAACTTGGTAAACTGAAATTATCAGAATTAAAAACCTTCGTGAGTTATTGCCTGGGGCTGGGGGGCAGGGAGGATGGGGATGTAGCTGCTAATAGGTTTGGGGTTTATTTTGGGGATGAGGAAATGTTCCAAAATCGACTGTTTGCAGATATCTGTCAATACAGGTTGATCCTTGAGCAATGCAGGCGTGTTCTGCCAACCTCCCACACAGTCAGAAATCCAAGTATAACTCTGGACTTTGGCCTGCTGCTGCCCAGAAGCCCCAGCAGTAACAGAAACAGTCAATTAACACTTAGGCGTATTTGCATGTTTTATATATGTAGTGTTCTTACAATAAAGTAATCCTGAGAAAAGAATCTGTTACTAAGAAAATCATAAGGAAGAGGAAACATTTACTATTCATTAAGTGGAAGTGGATCATCAAGGGTCTCCATCCTCATCATCTTCACATTGAATCACCCAGGAGGAGGAGGGGAAAGGGCAGGGCTGGGTCTTACTGTCCCGGGTGGGAGAGGCAGAAGAACACTGCACCTGAGAGGGCTCGTGCGGCTCAGCCTGGAGGGTGACAATCTCTGAGTCACAGCCCTAGGTGGGGAGTCTGTAGGGCATGAAGTGTATCTCAGAGGAGCTGTTACAGGTGGGGCATGGTGGCTCGCGCCTGTAATCCCAGCACTCGGGGAGGCCAAGGCAGGAGGATTCCTTGAGCTTAGTAGTTCGAGACTAGCCTGAGCAAGAGCGAGACCCCATCTCTACTAAAAATAGAAAAAAATAGTCAGATGTGGTGTCACCTGTAGCCCAGGTGTTTGAGGTTGCTGTGAACAAGGCTGAGGCTATGGCCCTCTAGCCTGGGTGACAGAGTGAGACTGTCTAAAAAAAAAGCTATTATTTAAAAACAAAATTAAAGCTTCTCCTCTTTAAAAGACACCGTTAAGGGAATAGAAAGATACAAACCAGGAGAAAATACTTGTAAATTATATATGCGATGAAAGATGTGGGAGAAGAATATAAAAAGAATACTCAGAGCTCAATACCAAGGTAACAAACAACTCCCCAGCTGCCCCGGATGAGCGAACAACAAAAATCCAAATAACTGGGCATAAGACCTGAATAGACACCGCGTCAGAGGAAATATATATATTGCAAAAAAGAACATGAAAAATGCTGGACATCATTAGTCATTAGGGGAATTCAAATTAAAGCCACGGCTGTATACCACCACCCACCTATTAGAACACTCAAAATAAAAAGATGGAGAATATCAAATGTTTGATGAGGATGTGGAGGAACTAGAATTCTCATATACTGTTGGGGGTGGGGGATGCAGAACGGTGTAATTGGTCTGGAAAAGCTTGTCAGTTTCTTAAAAAGTCCAAGATGCACCTTTCCTATGGCCGGGCCATTCCATGCCTCTGTATTTAAAGGAAAGTACAAGTTCACGCAGAGACCGGTACACAAATGTTCACAGCGACTTTATTTGTAAGAGCCGAAAACTGGAAATAACTCAGCGGGAGAAGGAGTAAACAAACTACGCTATTTCCATACAGTAGAATAATATTGTGCAATAAAAATAAATGAAATACTCACAGGGCAACAGCCTGAATGAACCTCAGCAGGATTATGGTGAGGGAAAGAAGCCTGAACAAAAAGAGTTCCTACTCCGTGATTCCAGTTACCCGTCCGTATGGTCTCTGGTGACAGAACACATTCAGTGTTGCCCAGAGTCAGGAATGGGGCTGGAAGAGCAGGGAGGGGCACAGGGAGAAGAAATTTCGGGGGTGACAGACGTGCTCGCTATCTGGTGGGGGTGATAGTTTGATGAGTGTGTACACGTGTCAAAACTCAAGTTATGCCTTTTAACCTTGTGAGTTTTTGTATGTCAGTTACACATTCATAAAACTGTTTTTAAAAAGCAAATGCATCCTTTTAAGCGATAAGGCCATAGACAGACAAATGAAGAAAAAGTTCATCATTTCCGCACCTCTCTCTGCACTCACCTCCCCGGGGTGCCCAGGGGTGCCCAGGGTCAGCAGTCAGTTCGGGATCTTGCCACAGGTTTCTTAAATTCACATCTCAATACACCAGTGCGGGGTGGTCATCATATAAAAAACCGAGGATCCTATCGCACGGCTCCTGTTTGTTTTTATGCCCCCCTTTACCAAGCGGGTGTGGGATTTAACTTGTTCCCTTCCAAGGCGGCAGCGGCGGCGGCGTGAATACCCTACAATGAATGTAACCATTCCCTGAAGACATGCATCAGACACGGCTGCCAACTTCTTTCTTTTATTTTTTGTTTTTGTTTTGCTTTCATTTTATCCACCATAAACAATGCTGGCAAAGCAGTCTGTTCTATCTATTTTCATATATTGTTTTTATTTCTAAAGAAGAGGGTCCCAAGAGCGGAAACACTGGACCAAAGCTTATGTCATTATTCTCTTCGTAGAAAATATTGCTAGATTACTTTCCCAGAAAGTTGTTGCAATTCACAGTCCCACCAGGGATGTGCACAGTGTCTGTTTTCCCAGGTGGTTGTCTTTGTTTTCGTCTTTTTGCCTCAGTGGATCTGGTGCTTATGTTAAATGCGAGCAACAGAGAAGGGGGACAGAGTATCACTCCACTGCCTTAATCTGCACTTTCCCGTCAGTGAGGCTAAGGGTTGTTACATCTTGGCCCACTGGAACCGGTACGGTCCTTGTATCCACACCTTTAAATGGCTTTTCTTTTCATTGGGGTTTACATATGTTTTGAATGCAACGACCATTTGAATCTCCTTTTCTATGAATTACTTGTTTATATCCTTTGCCTATTTTTCTGCCAAACAGAAATATGCCAAACAACTGATAGGTTGTTTATTTCTTATCAAATTTAAGAGGTTTTTGAACATCAAGGAAATTTAACACGATACAGACACACATACGCAGCATCACACATCAGGTGTGTACACACATACATGCATTTCTCTCTCATCCCCCACATGGGGAGAAGGGTATTTCTAGAACATCTTCCAGTGGGAGGACACAGAGCCTGCAGGGGCAGGTATGGAGCAGAGGGCTGGGGGGTGCAGAAGGCTATCAATCCAGACCTTGGAAAGGGTTTGGGGGACCGCTTGGCCATGCATGGTGTCATTCTTCTTCTCCTCTCCTGACACCCATACCAGGAGGCACTGGGGCCCCTGCAGCTGTGTCCCAGCGCAGCTCACATCCCCCTCCCAGCCCCATCCACTGAAGCGGCTGCATCGCCAGGCGAGCACATGGTCTGGACCCCTGCCCCGCCAGTCCTGCTTCCAGGAGCCTCTGCAGATTTTCTCCCTGCCTCTTATCTCTTTGGGGTGTTTGGATGAGCAGCTTTTGACAGGCTGAGTGGGGAATTGCCTTTTCCCTCCTGCTTAT
The DNA here is from genome assembly GCA_963574575.1 of Galagoides demidoff. Lineage (NCBI taxonomy): Eukaryota > Metazoa > Chordata > Mammalia > Primates > Galagidae > Galagoides > Galagoides demidoff. The sequence goes on from CAUYQV010088928.1 coordinate 6,593, forward strand.
GAGTCTGAACTCTTAAAGCTTTAATTGCAGAAAGCTGGGGGGTTTGTCCCAGCCTGGCTGATGCAGATGATTGCAGCTCAGAGGCCTCCGGTAGGACTAAGCCACAGGGAGGTCTTTGAGGGGTGATATGGGGGTGACCTGGATACATTCCGTCCTTAAACTCTCACCGTGTTCTCAGACCTCCTACCCCGCCCAGTGCCCCTCACCTGTGCGCCAGCACCAGGGTACGAGAGGAGACTGCCCTCTGCCATCCTCCTCTACCACCATATGAACCTGCTGTCCTTCCCTCGGTAAGAAAGGCCCTCCTGACAAGCTCAGGGTCAGTTCCTTTCCAGAACCACATACCAAGCTCCTAGTACGACACTATAGCAGGGGACAGGGCAGCAAATGACCACCCAGCCTTGGGGGAGAGCCATGTCCTCAATTTCCCCTCTCTGCAACTTCAGCCATCCTTCCCAGATTCTTCCGCTGGTTTGCAAACCTGCTCTCATATGACCAGCCTTAAAAAGTCAAACAGGAAGTGGCGTTCCAGACAAGATGGTAGAGACTTATTTCCCCCTGCTCCTCCCTGCAAAGCACAACTCTAAACCCTGGAAGTAACACACGACACCGCCATGGAGAACTGCGGAGGGAGACAGACAGCAGACAGGTTAGGACCCCCAAGACCCAAGCAACATCAGTCCAAGGGGCGTCTCATGTCCCTCTGCACAGCAGAGAAAGAGGACCCAGGCGCAGGGCTTCCTGGTCCTTAACCTAGAACAGAAGACAAGCCAGACAGGTTCATCCCTCCTGGGTTAAGGGGGAGCCCCGCCCGCCACACCCGGCCAGCCAGCAGCACCAGCAAAGAAACCAAGCAGGGCCCGTCATCTCCCTAACAGTGGCTGGGAGAAGCCTCTCGGTCCCCCACCCAGCCTGAGTCTCACCTCCCCTGGAGAGAAGCCAGGAGCGGTAGGGGCAGGGGCCTCTACAAGAAGAGCCCTTGTCCTCTTTGTCCTGCAGGCCAAAGACTCCCTTCACTCAGCCAGAGGCACGAGTTGGCCACACCCAGGGACACTCCGTCTGCCCCCTGACCAGAGCCCACAGGGACTAGTAGCAGCCCAGATGGCACAGGATTAACCAAGTAGCCCAAACTAGCTCTGCAAATCAGATGGTTACAGGCGCCACAGCTCCCAAGGGCAGGCGTGCTAAGCCTGGGTGGGATGCATGGTGCTCAGGCAGAAGATTTGCAGAGAGCCCAGAGTGCCCTGATGTGACAGATTAAATGTCCAGGATTCAATACAAAAAATCACCCATCATACCAGGACTGGAAAAGCCACAACTTGAACAAGAAAAGACAGGCAACTGCGCCACACCTGGCAGGTTCCCTGCTCCCAGCCCCCAGTGCCCAGCACCCCGGCAGAGGTGCACCCCACCTGGGACCTGGTCTAGAAGCTCCTGGCTGCCACAGCTCAGCCCAGATGCATGACCACAGCCAACAGACGGGGCTCAGACTGGGTAGCCCACAGGCTGACCCCTGGCTGGAGCCAGACTGTTGGCTACTTCGTTTCCCAGGCTGCTGAAGTCCATCCCTCCCTGCACCTCCAAGGCTGAGACTCTCGGGGTGAGTCTGTGGCTGGGGGTGGGATGGTGAGGGGCAGACAGAGTTGTCCCCTCTGCCTCCCTCTTCCGGGGAAGGAGGAGGACACCTTTCCTGGATGCCCTAAGGGGTGCCCACCCAGCCAACCCTCACCCCAGACTCCCAACCCCAGCAAAGGGAGGGGCATCTCCCTGAGGGGAGGGGAAGGAAGGGAGGAGGGTCTGGGGATGTGGGAGGTAGTACAGAGGTCCCCGCTTTTCTCTTTCCCAGGACTGATCTATGGGTGGTGTCTAGGGGACCAGCGCTTAAGGGGAGAGTCCGGACTGGGCTTCCTGCCTTGCAGTCCCCCAGGGTGTGTTTGGATGCAGAGTCCCAGGCTATACTCACCTCCCTGCTGAGGTTTGTGGGCACATGTGTGTCTGGGAACCTTGAGGCCCAGGGGTCTGCAGGAGGCAGGCAAGCTGGGAGACAGAGTGGCCAGTTCTAGGGCCTTGCCATCCCCAGGCCAGTATTTAATCCTCATCTAGTCCATTTAACCTCCTCCTGGGACTGGGGTACTTTAATTCCTCTTAAACAAGCCCTGAGGGTACAGAAGAAATTGTCTCCAGAAATTCAAAAGCCCAGAACCCTAATGGCTTTTTGTCCTAGACTGTGACTGGAGACCTCTCCCCTGAGCAAAGGACCAGTCCTGCTATGGGGAGCAATCCACCAGGAAGAGGTCCCAGGGCCTGGGCTCTCTGGGGACGGCACTGTTGGCTGCCTGGCTCAGCTCCCAGGGCCCTATTTGTGGCCTCCTGGTTTGGATTCCTCTTGATTGCTCTTCAGCCCGAGGAAGGGGAACTCAGTCAGGCAGACCTGAAATCCCGCACGATTACTCAGCTGGAGGCACCCTGCCTTTTCTGAAAAATAGGTTTCATGGCTCTTGGAAGGGTTAAATGAACAATAACCACAAAACACCCAGCCTGGTACCTGGCAGGTGGTAGGGGGGCCAGGGTGAAGCCAGGAGTCACCGGGTGTTTATCCCCCTGCCAAGGGAAGGTGTGCAGGAGCCCAGACGGAAGCCCTTCTCTGCCCCTATCTAAGGCTACCCGGCACCCGGAAGCTGGGGCTGTCAGACAAAATACAGTCCCAGTTATCTGTGACATCAGAGACACAATGATTCATCTTTCAGTGTGAGTGTGTCCAAAATCAGCATGGGGGGACATTGTTTGGCTGAAATTCAAATCTAAGTGGATGTTTTATGTTTTTATTTGCAAAATCCGGCAACTTCACTGAACGATATCAAATTACTGGGGTTTGGGGTTTTGGTTTTGGTTTCTTAAATCCTCTGCTACGAGGAAGCAAAAAAAAAAAAAAGCAAAAACAGGATGCAGATGGGTGAAAACACACGATCGTCATTACCTGAGACGGGATTGCCCTGTATCCCCTGGGCTGGAGTGCAGTGGCATCATCATAGTTCACTGCAGCCTTGAAGTTCCTGGGCTCAAGCCATCCTCTTGCCTCAGTCTCCCCAGCAGCTGGGACTAGAGGCAAGTGCCACCACACCTGGCTAATTTTTAAATTTTTTTGTAAAGATAGGGTTACACTATGTTACACTATGTTGCCTAGGCTGGTCTTGAACTCCTGGCCTCAAGCAGTCCTCCCACATTGTTCCCCAAAAGTTCTGGGATTACAGGTGGCACCCAGCCTGTTTTTAAAATTGAAAATATATTCACAGGGGGAGAGAGAGAGAGAGAGAGTGACCCAGATGTAGCCACGGACCAAGCGTGAGCTGGTCAGACATGAAGAGAGACCGAAAGGAAACCCCCAAAGGTAACAGTGGCCGTTTCTGTGTCACAAGATTATGGGCTTGCTTTCTTCCTTCCTGTCTTAATTTTCCAACGTTTTCCTGTAAACATGTATTACTTTATGATAAAAAATATACACAGTATATTTTAAAACAGTCACTTCTGTGGAGAATCTTTTCAATGCTGTTGCACTGTTAGGGAGTGACTAAATTTCAAACAAAGGAAAAAGTTCAGTCTTCATCCTCCTGCCCTGGATCCTCTGGAAGGTCTCCGGAGGGCATGTGGGGGACGTGCTTCCCCCCGGCAGGGCCCAGCACGGTCTGCTCTTCCCCTGATGCATCCGAGGTGAGGGGCCTAACAGTGTGTCAGCACTGAGCCTGGGTGGTGACAGTCTCAGGGCCCTTGGGTGGGGGCCACACTGCACTTCTGGTCCCAGCCCCACCCCACCCCCGCCAGATGGTTATGGTTTTTGAGTTCTCTCGGTGTGTCTTGTTTTGAAGGTCGTCCGTTTCCTCCTCAGAGCCGTCCACCTAGCCCAACAGACATTCTCACTTCTTCTTCGTCCCTCCCACCCGCCGCCGGGTTGGTGAGATTGTGCGTCAAGTCAGAGGAGTGGGCTCTGCGGAGGGGCGCAGTGGGTGCATCTGGGACACAGACTTGCTGCATGCTCCTTGACCTCCACAGGCACTCTGAACATGGCTCCGGCCCTCACCAGAGTTTGCAGGTAAGTGTAGCCTTTCAGAAGATCTCTAGGCCCCAGCTCAGAGCCAGCCTGCCTGCCTGCCTGCCTGCCTGCCTTCCTTCTTTCCTTCCTTTTTTTTTTTTTTGCCTCACTCTGTTACCCCAGTAGAGTGCTGTGGCAGCTCACAGCAGCCTCAAACTCCTGGGCTTAAGCAATCATCTTGCCTCAGCTCCTGAGTAGCTGTGACTGTAGGCACCTGCCACAATACCTGGCTAATTTTTCCATTTTTAGTAGAGACGGGGTCTCGCTCTTGCTTAGGCTGGTCTTAAACTCCTTATCTCAGGTGACCCACCCACCTCAGCCTCCCAGAGTGTTGGGGTTACAATCGTGAGCCACTGTACCCAGCTGCATTTCTTAATATATACAAACAAATTCCATTAGGATGAAAGAATACAATGTACCCCATGGAGCTGGAGGCCCTGGACTTGAATAAAGGCCACAAGTCATGAGGATTTGAGGTGACCAAGGTCAGAGTTCAGACGGAGAAAATGGAAGCCACTGCAGCCACCTGTGGCTGGCCAGGAGAATAGGACCACAGTTACCTGTGGCCAGCCTGGAGCCTAGGAGCTCACACAGGCTGGGAAGGCTGAGGCGAAGACAGCATCCTGGGCCTCCAAAGTGATTCCCAAGATGCCACCAAATGGTCACCACAACGCCTCCACCACACCAAAAGGGTGGGAGGTAGGGATGCCTGTCCAGAGTACCTGGCCACATCTGCTGGATTCACATGGCCACAACATGGACACCCCTCACCTGCCTCTCAGCACGCACAGAGCCAGGTGCCCAAAGGAATGCCCTTCTCTGCTCTTTCTCTGCAGGGAGAAGGCACAGAATAGCCACCAAGTGCCAGCCTAGCCATCCACAGGATGCAGACAGAATCAACCCCCCCACAGCCCAGGACAGACCCCTCAGGTGGTGCAGGCTCCAGGGACTGGCTGTGTGCTGTGTGCTCTTGGCCACGCTACACGGAGCCTTAAATGACATAACTGCAGAGCTGTGTGGAACTGTGAAGTGGGGCCCTCACTTACCCTTGACAGCCTCTCAGTGACCCCTTGTCCTTCCTCTGGTGTAAGTGTCAAGGCTGATATTCATCTCTACGTAAGCAGGTCCCAGCGGGCAGGTGAGCCTGCTCGGAGAGGAGAGCCGGGCCCCAGGAAGGCCGCACCCGCAGGTGGGACAGTGTGGCCGTTACCTTCTCAGGGCGGTGCCAGCTGGTAACATCACGTTGGGAGCTTGAAACTGGCCATGGTGGCAGCATTTATACCATGGAAATTGGCTGATGATACACAAATGGCCTTTTGTCCCCGTCCTCCAGAGCTGATCATTAAACATTTGCCAGCAAGCCATTGGTTAAGGCAGTGGGGATGGGTGAAGTTTCTGGAAGCCTGTGAGTGAGCACCCGTCTCCATTTGAGGATGACCTGGGGGGCTCTGATGGCAGCAGGTGCCCAGACCCACCCTCAGCAAGTAGAATGAGACACTGATGGAAGCAGAGAGGCCTTGGGGGGCAGGAGACCAGCCAGTGTGCAGAGAGGCCATGGGGGGCAGGAGACCAGCCAGTGTGCTTGCATGTGACCAGAGTCCTTTGGCCAAGAGGAACTGGCCATGCAGAGAGAGAGGAAAAGGGTGCCAACCTTGTCCTCAGAGACAAAGTTGGGGGGAGGGTCGATGGGGGAGGTGCTGATGGTTTGTAAGGAGGGGGCATTTTCATCGGGGAGGGACTGGAGGGGGTGTTATGTCCAGAGTGGTGCTGACTGGCCCTCCTCTGAGTTCACGTGTGCCCAGGGACCTGGGAGGACGCAGACAAGGATCCCTTTTAATACCCCTGTGACAGCCTGCACAAGGGAGCAAAGTCCGCCCTCCAGCTCTATCCTGACCGTGGGGGCTCTGGGTAGGAGGCGCACCATGATTTTACTGTTTTTGGAAAAAACAGTGTGCACAGTGATTGTGAACTAAATGTAAAACCACAAACAAGAAAGAGGGAAAATAAAAGTCACCAGACACTCCGCCGTGAGACGATGGCAATGGACAGACCATCCCTCTGGGCACCTCTGTGCAGAACCACGCCGTGGAGAGCTCACTGGACTTCAGGCCCTGGCACAGACCTCTCTGCTGGCGGCCTGGGACCCCAAAAAGGCTCAGAAGAGAGCAGAGCTGGGCCACTTCCAGCCTGTCTGGACATCAGCCGGGCCCGAGCCACTGCTGTGTCCTCCCTGGCAGGTGGCAGACCCTCACTGGGGTGGGTGGGCTCACAGGGTGGCCTTGTGCGGCTTCCAGCCCTGCAGGTTCTTCTGCGCTCCAAGCCGAGCGGCCACTCTTCCTAATGTCCAACTGAGCCCAAGTGCAGTCCCCACCTCCCCCACACAACAACCTTGTCGTCGGCCTTTCTGAAAAGACCATGGCCAGGGAGAATGCCTCCTCATGTCCCATCCAGACTCTGGGACATGGAGCCGGCCTCTGTGCTGCCCACCAGTCCCTGGACGAGGCCATCCTCCTTTTCAAGGTGGGCCCTGTCCGTGCTCCCTGCACACCCCTTCCCCACATCTTCCACCTTCCCACTCCAGCTCCTCTTCCACACCTGTCTCTGCTGTCGGGGACTACGGTCACCGTCACTGGAGCCCAGTGCCCTGGCCCTTCACTCACCTCCTCTGTGAGAATGGGCTCTGGCGTGATCAGCAGGCTTGCTCCCTATGTGAGTGTGTGTACACATGTATGTGAGCATGTGTGCACATGAGTGTGTGTGTGCCCGTGCACACATGTACATACACGTCCAGCCCTGTCTCTCCAGAACTCCACATCTGTCCTCCTGGGTCTCCCTGGCCCCCTTTCTCCATAAGCCTTTACTCACCATGGTCTCCGGGCCTGTCTTCCTGACCCGCACTTTCTCCTCCTGGGCTGCCCTCCCTCACTGGCAGAGAGTGACCCAATCTATAGCTCCCCTGTTCCCCGACTTTTCCCAGCAGCCCAGGCAACAGGGAAGCTCAGGCCTGCCCTCCACCCCCGCCTCACCCTCCCGGGGGCCTCGCCATACAAGGCCCTTTCATAGACGAGGAGCCTAAGGTCCAGGATCCCACCCGGGTGCCACACAGCCTCCCTGCTGGCCACTTCAGCTCTACTTGGTGACCCCGCATGACCCCACACTGTGGGGCATACTCCTCATTGTGGTTCCCAGGGCCTGACACCTCTAACCACCTCTCACCTGGCTCAGGTGTTGAAAGCTTCAGCAGGTCCTGCTGCCAGGACCTGCTCTCGGCTGCCTGTTCTTGTCCACTCCACCCCCGCCTCCAGATTCATCTCCTGAAAGCTCTGTCAGGAGTCCACCCTCAATTGCATCACTTGTCAAGGGTGGGTTATAGCGTGGCTGTGATCAGCATCTAGTGAGTCCAAATAAATCCTTTGGAATTCCAAAGACCATTATCCCTGAAGACTTGTTTGTGCGAGCTTAGGAATTCTGCACACAGAGCCGGTTTCAGGGACAGGCTGCTGAGGCTCAGAGGCACCCCCCAGAGCGCGGTGGCTGAGGGATTCTCCTGTTCCTGGAGCTGAGCCCAGGTGAGGGGGCCACATGGGTGTCCAAAGGTTGCCAGGACAAACGATCACAAGCTGGGTGGCTTGAGTGACAGAACTTTATTCTCTCAGGCTCTACATGCCAGAAGTCCATAATCCAGGTGCCCAGGACAGCACTTACTCTGAAGGCCCTTCCTGCTCCAGCTTCTGGGGACTCCCCACAGTCCTTGTGCTCCTTGGCTGGCAGGTGCATCACTCCGACCTCTGCCTGCATCTTCCCACAGCTTTCCTCCCTGTGTGTCTGTATCTCTGCATCCAAGTTTGTGTCTGCTTATAAGGACACCAAGCCATATTGAATTAAGGGTCTACCCTAATCCACTTTGACCTAACCTAAAAAATTGATTACATTGGCAAAGACCCTATTTCTAAACAATGTCATGTTCTGAGGTTCTGGGGTCATGAATTCAGGGGCAGGTGGGGGACACTTCAACCAGTACTGGGGCCATCCCAGCAATAAGCATGCAGGAGCAGCTTTAATTACCCTCAGCTGCCGGCAAACCCTGAAATGATAAGCAGACTCCTCCAGGGCGGTCACAGACACCTGGAGGTATGCCGTGGCCCGCTGACATCAGCAGCTTCACTGCTGTAACCAAAGCCCTGGATGTGGACTGGGGAGGAAGAAACCCTCCCCCAGAGGAAACCCAAGCTCCAGTCGTGCTGCCTGCCAGCAGCCAGCCTCAGGGTCCTTGCAAAACAGCTGTCTCCCAGGGTGGAAGCGTCTGCAGCCAGCTCCAGTGAGCAGATGACACATTATTGATATGACCTTCTGGATCCAGGGACCCAGCTCCACACCCCCACAGGGGCCTGTGAAGGCAGCCTGCCATCCTCTGGCCTCTCATTTCATTCTCTCTTTTTTTTTTTTTTTTTTGAGACAGAGTATCATTTTGTCCCCCTTAGAGTACCATGGGGTCATAGCTCACAGCAACCTCAAACTCTTGGGCTCAGGTGATCCTCTTGCCTCAGCCTCCTGAGTAGATGGAACTATGGGTGCCTACCACAATGCCTGGGTACATGTTTTTTTTTTTTGTAGTTTTTGGCCGGGGCTGGGTTTAAACCCTCCACCTCCAGTACACGGGGCCAGTGACCCACTCCTTTGAGCCACGGGCGCTGCCCTGCCTGGTTAACTTTTTTAGAGACAAGGTCTTGCTCTTGCTCAGGCTGATCTCAAACTCCTGAGCTCAGGTGATCCACCCACCACGACCTCCCCGTGTGCTAGGATGACAGGTGTGAGCCCCCAGATGATCTCATTTTTTAAGTCCACCTGG
>CAUYQV010088930.1:0-11437 GCA_963574575.1 Galagoides demidoff
GTTGTGGCGGGCGCCTGTGGTCCCAGCTACTTGGGAGGTGGAGGCAGGAGACTCGCTTGAGCCCAGGAGTTGGAGGTTGCTGTGAGCTGTGATGCCATGGCGCTCTACCCAGGGGGATAGCTTGAGGCTCCGTCTCAAAAAAAAAAAAAAATAATAATAATAATAAAATCCAGGGAGAAACAAATTAACCACAGGGAGGAAAGGAGATGGTTAGGCTGGGAATGGACTGACTCCTAACTCAAGTTTGAGAACTTAGGGTAGCAAGAGAGAGTGGGACTCTCTTATTTTTGGTGAGAGGTAACTCTCTTTCAAGAAATATTAGGAGTCCCTTTCTTCCTCCCACAGTCCCTGGTGCTCTTTCTTTTGAACTTGGGCCCGGCAGAATGGCTCCCCAAAAAGAAGGGTGGTGAGAAGAAGAAGGGCTGGTCGGCCATTAACATGGTGGTAACTGGAGAATACACCATCAACATTTATAAACGCATCCATGGAGTGGGCTTCAAGAATCATGTCCTGGCTCGGCACTTGTGGCTCAAGAGGCTAAGGCGCCAGCCACATACACCTGAGCTGGTGGGTTCAAATCCAGCCTGGGCCCACCAAACAACAATGACGGCTGCAACCAAAAAACAGCCAGGCGTTATGGCGAGCACCTGTAGTCCTAGCTACTTGGGAGACAGAGGCAGGAGACTCGCTTGAGCCCAGGAGTTGGAGGTTGCTGTGAGCTGTGATGCCAAGGCACTCTACCCAGGGCAACAACTTGAGGCTCTGTCTCAAAAAAAAAAAAAAAAAAAAAAAAGAATCATGTCCCTCAGGCACTCAAAGAGATCCAGAGATTTGCCATGAAAGAGATGGCCTCCAGATGTGCACACTGATACAGTCTGGGCCTAACGCATAAGGAATGTCCCATACCATATCTATGTGCAGTTGCCCAGAAAACATAATGAAGATGGAGATTCACTAAACAAGTTCTGTACTTTGGTTACCTATGTACCTGTTACCACTTTCAAATGTCTACAGTCAATGTGGATGAGAACTAACTGGTGATTGTCAGACATATCAAATAAAGTTATAAAAGCACCAAAAAAAAAAAAAAAGAAAAGAAAAGAAAAGAAATATTAAGGGATATACTTGATGTACTCTCCTTAGAGCTTTTTAGCACATTAAATTTTGTTACTTTTAAGTTAACTCCCTGGAAAGGCCCAGAGAGCCCACCACACCAGGCAGGACTGCCCAAAACTTTCCTCTGACCAGACCAACAAGTGAGAGTCAACCTTGGCTGGTAGTCCTGTTACCACAGAAATCACAATGCTCTCACAGCAATAGGGAAAGCTGAAAGAGGGTGGGAGGGGACATAACATCTGAGAACATTCTTAATTCATCTAATTAAAAGCAATGTTAAAACTGCTATTGTTAAGGAAACCTAAAAGGTGCATTTAAGATGGAAAGAGCAGGGTAGAAGGGAATCTTGAATACTCAGGTACACAATTTCTTTCTTGCTCATATAAATGTCACCATTAAATAGGTCAGTTTCCTTTCTCAAAGAGAAATATTCTCAAAACAAAGAAAGAAAAAAAAAAGAAAGACAAAACAACAACAACAACAAAAGATTCTCCTTTCAATAGTGTGTATCTTTCCAAGGTAATATTTTCTGAGGGTTAGCTGTGTCTAGAGTTCAGGCTGAAGGTAAAAAGATGGCCTCACAGGGCAGCGGCTGTGGCTCAAAAGGGTAGGGCGCCGGTCCCATATGCCAGAGGTGGCAGGTTCAAACCCAGCCCTGGCAAAAAAAAAAAAAAAAAGATGGCCTCATAGGCTCTGTGGCCATTGACTTACAAGGTGTTTCAGAAGCACATAGGTCAGAGATAGGCCTAGGCCAGTGGAAGAATAAAAGACCTGGGTCTTAGTCCTAATAATAATGACCTCTCTAGATCCCAGCTTAGAAAGAACACATGTATTCAAATAATTTGGGAGGTTGAAAGAGATGATGTATATAAAGTACATGGCAGGATAGAAGTTCAAAAATGGTAACTGCTGTTAATTGTTATCAGAAACCTGCACCTGGGGCTTCAAAAAACATCATTAGGGCCTGTGAAAGGGACATAAAAGTGAGAATCTATAATCTGGAGTTTATTTCCCTTCTAGCTCCCCCCAGGTTTTAGGGTTTTTTGGGAGGAACAGAGTCTCATTATGTCGCCCTTGGTAGAGTGCCATAGCATCCTAGCTCACAGCAACCTCAAACTATTGGGCTTAAGCAATTCTCTTGCCTCAGCCTCCCAAGTAGCTAGGACTGTAGGCGCCTGCCACAACGCCTGGTTATTTTTTTTGCTGTAGTTGTCATTGTTGTTTAGCAGGCTTGGGCCGGGTTCAAACCTACCAGCCCTGGTGTATGTGGCTGGTGCCCTAACCATGGAGCATGGGTGCCAAGCCACTCTCCCCAGGTTTTAGCCTATAAAATATGAACTTTACTTGCCTTTACCTGCCCCTACGGTATGATTTTAGAAAGTAATACTCATAAAATAAATTTAGGATGGTACAATAATATTTATTTTTATGATTATCCAGATAAGAGAGAGGGGGACATGAAAGAGAAGAAAGAATCGAACTTCCTTGGGTACCTGTCTGAAAGGTCTGTACCTGAAAAGCTTCTAGAAAGGCAAAGACAGCAACGTGTGCTCAATATTCAGAAACACGCAGAGAAGAATCCTATTATGAGTAATATTCCAGGTGTTATGGTGCTGAGAAATGTGCCTGGGTAGCTAATGGCACTCTTCCAGAAAGGTCTTGCTATAGTTCCAAGGTTAAATGGGCTTTCATACACATGGAGTTGGCTCAGGTTTGAGGCACAAAACTGCTTGACCTACGGCTGTTGGAAAAAAGAAGTTCCTTTGCCCTCCTGTAGGCCTCAACTACAATACAAGAATTAGCCAGATGCCTATAATCCTAGCATTCTGGGAGGCTGAGGCAAGTGGATTGCTTGAGCTCAGGAGTTTGAGACCAGCATGAGCAAGAGTAAGACTTGGTCTCTAAAAACAGCTGGGCTCAGTGGATCATGCTTGTAATCCTAGCACTCTGGGAGGCCAAAGTGGGTGGATTGCCCTGAGCTCACAGGTTCAAGACCAGCCTGTGCAAGAGCAAGACCCCATCTCCAAAAAATGCCGGGTGTTGTGGTGGGTGCCTGTAGTCCCAGCTACTTGGGAGGCTGAGACAAGAGGAACGCTTGAGCCCGAGTTTGAGGTTGCTGTCAGCTGTGACACCATAGCCCTCTATCAAGGGCGACAAAATGAGACTCTGTCTTAAAAACAAATAAACAGAAAGAATTAGCCAGGGCTCCTTATATCTTAAATAAAAAAGAGCCCAATGAGGCTAATGAATTTCTATCCTAGTCATCTAGAACACGGCTGCTTGACCTCTGGATCATCTCTTCCTTATATTACACTGTTGGCAGGAGCTCTGAACAAATCCATTGCTACTAATCTCTGATCAATCTCTCTGGCTGACCATCTATGAAGATGGCAACACTTTTCTTTATCCTTTGCACCTAATCAACACTTGTCCTTTAAATCAGGGGGTGGGATGTGGTGCCTTTATTCTTTCTCAAAGAGGTTTACACCTTTCCAGAAGATAACCAATGGTTTCTGTCCTGCCTATGGCTGTATGGTTAAATACAACATGGCATTTAACTTTTAACTCTAAAAGGACAATGTGGCTGTGGCTGGGCTCACTTAATCTGTTTAATTTTCCTTCTCAGGTCAGATGGTATGAGTAGGGTATTCCCAGAATTAAGCAGGGATGAGTGTTAATTTCAATGGGTGGGATGAGAGGAGCCTCAGTTTCTTGCCTGTGGCAGCTATATATGGGCCTTATAATCAAGTCTCCTCTAAAAACACAATGTTTTATAACTGCAGGGAATGGTACCAAAAAGGGGGGGGAGCAGATAGAAAATGGCATTGTACCATCCTGAGCAAGGATCTAACTGAAAATAGAAAAATCAGCTGGGCATCATGGCATGTGCCTATTATCCTTGCTGCTTGGGAGGCTGAGGCACAAAGATTGCTTGAGCCCAGGAGTTGGAGGTTGTGGTGAGTTTATGATGACATCACTATACCCTACCAGGGGTAATAGAGTGAAACAGTAAGACTCTATCCCCTCACCCACCCCAAAAAAGAGAAAGAAAGAAAAGAAAAAAGAAAATGGTGGCCTTGTAATCTTGCAAGGAGGGGAGAATAGGGTTTAGGAATCAGATGCTTAAGGGTTGTGCTGAGTTTTCTGCTATAAGTCTCAAAGAAAAGAATAAAAGTGGCTTGGCACCCCTAGCACAGTGGTGACAGCACCAGCCACATACACCAAAGCTCATGGGTTCGAACCTGGCCTGGACCTGCTAAAACAACAATGACAAATGCAACAAAAAATAGCTAGGTGTTGTGGCAGTGCCTGTAGTCCCAGCTGCTTGGGAGACTGAGGCAAGAGAATTGCTTAAGCCTAAGAATTTGAAGCTGCTGTGAGCTGTGATGACACAGCACTCTACTGAGGGCAAAAAAAAAAAAAAAGAAAAGAATAAAATAACTTTTCCAGAAATGTTACAAACAAAGAAAGAAGCAAACAACCTCTCAAATATCACAAATTTACCTGTTATTGTCCATTGCTGCAGAGAGATTAACAAGCAAATATAGTAGAACCTCTATAAGTTGGCCGTTCAAGGGACTATAACAAACTGGTAAACATACAGAGGTAGTCAACATAAGGAGCTTCCACTGAGCACAGATGGTGCATGTCTGCTTTATAAAAATTAGGTCAACTTCAACTACAACCAAAACATAGCCAGGCGCTGTGGCAGGTGCCTGTAGTTCCAGCTACTTGGGAGGCTGAGGCAAGAGAATTGCTTAAGCCCAGGAGTTAGAGGTTGCTGTGAGCTGTGATGCCACAGCACTCTACCCAGGGCGACAGTTTGAGGGTCTGTCTCAAAAAGAAAAACAAAACAAAACAAAAAAAAACCTTAGGTCAACTTAAGGAGGTTCAACTATAGGGTTCTGCTACACTGTCAATTTGTTTCTTAGTGCAGGAACTTGCTTTGGGAATAAAACCTTCACAATGAGCCCAGCTTAAGTGAGACAAGGTCACAGAGGGATTGCAAAAAGTAATTAAAGGTCAAGACCCCAAGCCTTGCTGACCTTGCTAGCTACTTCACACTTCTGTGGCTATAGGAGTCACAAAGGCATCAATTTGTCTTCTGGCTCTGGTGCCCTTCTCATGCCCAAGTCCTTAAACAGTGCTGAAAGGGTAGCTCTTAAGTGCGCAGCTCCTTCTACGTCTGGGTATTAGGCTAAATCCTGCTTTGTGGCAGGAAACCAGAAACCACCACATGAAGATCAGCAGCCTCCAGGATCCTTCATAAGCACTTGCTTGCATAGTATTACACTCTCACAGAGGGTGGGGAGGATGAGAGCATAGAGGGTGCAGGATGGATCAAAATCACTAATTCATAGCTCCTGAGAGGTCATCTGGTCTAGTTCTCAATTCACACATGCCTGAATCTAAAGGACACTTATGCAATGAGAATCTGGCCCAGTTTGAAAAGTACCCAGAAATGTAGTTTCCGCTCCTTTCTCAGGCTAAAGTTGAACAGCTCTCAATACACCTCACGGAGGGGGAAATACCACTCATAATTAGTCTGCTACAAAGAGGAGAGATTATCTGGGCAACAAGTTTCCCAGTAATAACAGATGATCAGGATGCTCCAACTACTCTGAACCACTATGGTTTCAGCCATTAGTCTTTCCAACCCAGAGACTGGGTGAGCTGTGACTTTCCTTCCAGACTTTAATGGGGAATGCCTCTGTAAACCCCAAGTTCATCAGTACTGATAAAAAAAAAAAAAAAAAAGAACTGAGATAGTATAAAAGATGGTTCTGATCTTCACTTAAATACATCTCAATAATGGTTAGGTGCCCTGATGTTCCCCAGATGCTAAGGACAAAGCTGGGAGGCTTGCTGAACAGCCCTCGCAAAACCCATCCTTCTCTCTGAAAAAGTAACACCCCATGAAGCTACAACACCAAATTCTATTACTCTGGAGGAAGATTATCAGGACCAAGGGACCTCTTGTGATGCTGAATACAAAACTCAGCTGCTGATTCATGTTTGAAGAGTCCTGGTTTCACCTGTCTCAGCTGCCGCTATTCCCCAGCATATGACAAATGCTGACAGCACCCCACCCCCCAAGTAGATTGTTCTCATTCCTGTCTAACATCTATGAAGGGAAATGGAATCAATATGCTAGAAGGAACAATTTTCTTAGAGTTAATGCAGCCTCAGCACATCAATAGGGAATGAGTCAGGTCACCAAGATCTTTATGGTTCTAAGGGATTAGAAGAAGATAATGATTCCTCCACTTCTGGGACCAAAGACAATCTCTTGTATTGTTTGCCTCTCTGTCCCTCAAACTCTAACTAATAGAAGTAGGGGAAAAGAAAACAGTTTCCAGATCAAAACTAAAGGAGTCTTGTTTCTTGTCAAAGATAGACAGGAAAAGAATAAGAGGGAGTCAGAGAAGGTCAGTGAGAACCCTTCCTCTCCATCCTTTCAAAATTCAGAAGAAAAAGGTACTACAACCCACAGCAAGATGGTTTGTATTTTCCCTACTGCATGCCAATAAAGTTCTGACCATTATTCCAGGCATCAAATTGTACTGTGCAGATTAGCCCAGATAAGAAGCTGAACGAAAAAACTCCTGTGGTTATTTTGTTTACATTTGGGAATCTCATCATCTGTAAAGTGGTGTCCAGAGGTCAAATGAAGTTGGCAGACAGCCTTTAACTAAGTCAAGAAAAGCTGGTTGGGGCTTGGTGCCTGTAGCTCAGCCACATATACCAGAGCTAGCGGGTTTGAATCCAGCCTGGGACCTGCCAAACAACGACTACAACCAAAAAATAGCCGGATACTGTGGTAGGCGCCTATAATCCCAGCTACTTGGGAGGCTGAAGCAAGAGAATTGCTTAAGCCTAAGAGTTTGAGGTTGCTGTGAGCTAAGACGCCACAGCACTTTACTTAGGGTGACAAGGTGAGACCCTGTCTGGCACAGTGGCTCACACCTGTAATCCCAGCACTTTGGGAGGCTGAGGTGGGTGGGATTACCTGAGCTCAAAGGTTTGAGACGAGCCTGAGCCAGAGTGAGACCTCATCTCTAAAACTCTCTGGGCGTTGTGGCAGGCATCTGTAGTTCCAGCTACTCAGGAGGCTGAGGCAAGAGAATCACTTGAGCCCAAGAGTTTGAGGTTGCTGTGAGCTGTGATGCTATGGCACTCTACCAAGGGTGACCAAGTTAAACTTTGTCCAAAAAAAAGAAGAAGAAAAGCTGGTTGGAAGACGGGGACAATTGGAAACACAGGCTGGAAGGGCCATGGTAGAAGATGCCTGGTATAAGCCAGCAGGGCTCTGAGGAGGAAAGGAACTGTGAGGAAGAGAAATGCTCTCTGGGTAATGATGGGAATAAAGGGAGGCTTTAAGCTTTTGGTGAGGGTGACTAAAGAGAATCAACTCTCTGACAAGAGGGAAAAATCAATGGGAAGCCAATGCTAAGAGACAGTTGACCTTTCCGCTGGAAATGGATGGCTACACATCTCGCCGCAGGCTGAGAAATGCATATCTTAGAGGAAGCAAGGGAGAGATACTATGGCTATCTTTTCTTCCTTTTGAGCTTGGATTTATGAATTATTGAAGTCTCTTCAACCCTAGGAAAATCCAATGTGTTTTAGAAATTTTATTTTGCTGTGTCCAAGCCTTCTTTATATTCTCTGGGGTTTAGAATGTTGATGCAATTTTTAAGGTGATTATTGTAAAATGAGAACCAGAATACCAAGTTAACTAACTCTTCACGCTTTCTTCAGATGAAGCCAGAACAAATCCACCTAGACCACACTTGTCCAAACCAAAGCTTTCACAGCAGAAAAGAAGAGCAAACAGCTTTTTTTTAAAAAAATATATAAACTCTTTGGAATTTGTTGCTACTGACAATGTTCTGCCTTAAAGGTATTTCTAGTCAACCTCCTGTGATTTCATGAGTCTTATAAACTTTGTTTTATTCATTTGTTTCTTAAGGAGATCCCAAGGACAGTCAGAGGACAGCATTAATTTTTCAACTGGCTTGATGCTTTCCAAAGGCCATCTCTAGCCACTAGGATCAAAGCACAGAGATTACTTCAGCTGAGGGATCTACTTTCGTACTAAATGAAATACTGAGGCACTCACTGCTTCTAGAACTCCTAGAAATTAAAATAATGACTTCTTTTTCCCACATCACTGAGTACAAGTTCTTGAATTTCCTCAGCTTTCTAAATTTCAAAGAAAATGGTCTAATGAGTTCTAGAGATTCACCCTTGAGTCTTCTTATATATTTTCCTTGATCTACATGTTTTTGGAAGAAAGAAGTATTTCTCTGTTCAGGACAGGGGTTACGTTAAATCATTTCAGCTTCTACAAATGCAAGAATTGGTTTTCCTACCAATTTCTGAACAGAAAATATTGTACCTTTACCCTTGAAACTATCTACTGGGAACCTCTCACCACGTCTCAGTGATGGGATGAGAACCCCAAGAAAACTCACTGATACTGGAAAGAATTATAGAAATGGAAGATGTCCCTTATTTCGAGAAGGGTTTCCTCACTAGTACCTTCATTTGGTAAGTTTTTTGAGTAATGTGCTAGGCACAGTGGTGGTGAGTAGGGTGGACATGCTCAGCACAGAAGATTCCCAAGTAACACACATTTGTGAAACAAATGTTGAGAGTGCCCCCCACAGCTTTAGCACAGCAAAGGCTGGGGATATGGCAGTGAAAAGACCAGTCAGGAAGCTAGGTGTCTAACATGGCAGCACTATGAGGTAGGGACTACATCCATTTCGCAGCACATTGCTGCATTCCCAGACCAACTGCAGGGGCTCGGTAAAAATTTTCTTTAGTGAAAAGAATACAGTGCAGTACAGACTGCACTCTACTAAGAGGCTATGGAGGAAGGAAACTGTTAGGGTTGGGCGAATCTGTCATGGAAAAATTTGCCCAAATGAATAGCTTTGACTGCAGTTCTAATGTTATTTTTAATTTTTTATCTTGCCTCCTCCCTTCTCTAACAAATCACAACAGGGACACCTCTGACTTCTCCCATACCCCTCCCCCTTTTCCTACAATGTTCTGAAGAAAATAACTTTTTGAGGATAGATGCTTTGTACCGCACCTCACAAGTCAACTTTAAGATAATTGCAGCGGAAACAGCTTTTAATCAACTGACAGGCAGCTTTAAGAAAATTAATGAGGACAAAATCTTAGGAAGGAGTAAATCATTTTTGACAACAAAGCTGTCTCTCTTTTATCCCAATCTCCCCTTGAAGAAATAGTACCCTTCCAGGATACAAAAATAAAATATCTTTATTTTTGGTATTTGATAGCTCTAAGGCCAGACAAGATTAAGAAAAGGCTTACTTCCCTTAGATTTCTAGAGAATACTCTGGACTGAACTAGAGTTCTAGGTCACTTCTGAAAATCAAACTCAGAATCTAGGGAAGTATAGATGATTAGGATTATATTCCAAGTTCAATTCAAAAGCAGCAAAGAAGTGAGTCATAGTAAAGATTATATATTGAAGAATAAATCTAGGACGAGTCAAAAGAGCCTATATAAGTGAAGTTATATAAATGCCAATCAGTTCTGAGGGTACTGGGCACCCATTCTGACCCAAAATCTAATCTGCAACTGTAGTTACGCCTAATTTGAGCACTCTGGATACCAAGCTTTCTCTATGGTTCATTTTAAGGAACTTATAATAGCAGTAATAGTGATCATCAGCCATACTAGGCTTTGTATAGATGGCTATAAAATGAAATCAATGAAAGCAAGCCACCTATATTTCTTTATAGCTAGGATGACACTAAGATAGCCATTAATGGGTACCATATCAGACACCTCCCATACAAAGATAGCAGTGAATTGAATGCTGGAAAAAGAAACTCAAAAAATACTCCTTCAGATGAGGAAGAACTTAGAAAGACAGAGATACCGCTGCTCATTCTTTAAGCCAAAAGCATTTCTGTATCCCAGCATGTATGAAAACAAGCACAGGCTTTCAGGTGAGAGTCTGAGCAAAGTCATCTGTGGCCAGGTAAGAATTTTAATTAATTAAAACTAGAAAAAGGTGTCACAGCATTAGCCCTCAAGGTACCATCACTAGGATGTTAACATGATTCCAGACATGCCTGCAAATATCTGAAAGATCTGGTTACCAGGAGCCATTGAAGTAAACCAAATGACGTTTCAGAGACAAAGAGATAGGTGAGAGCAAACGGGGAAAGGACAAAGCTATATCGACAGGTGAGGTTTAAGTGGAATTGCCAAGCATCAATGGTTAGTTTTCTTTTTTTTTTTGAGACAGAGCCTCAAGCTATCCCCCTGGGTAGAGTACCGTGGCATCACAGCTCATAGCAACCTCCAACTCCTGGGCTCAAGCGAATCTCCTGCCTCCGCCTCCCAAGTAGCTGGGACCACAGGCACCCGCCACAACGCCTGGCCATTTTTTGGTTGCAGCCATCATTGTTTGGCGGCCTGGGCTGGGGATACAAGCCCACCACCTTAGGTGTATGTGGCTGGCGCCTTAGCCGACTGAGCCACAGGCGCTGAGCCAATGGTTAGTTTTCAACCTTAACTTAGTGTGCAGTCATGTGGATGGGCTGTTAAAACACGCATAGCTGGGTCCAACCCCCAGAGTTTCTGATGTAGTAGGTCTGAAGTAGAGCTAAGAATCTGCATTTCTTTCCTTTCTTTTTTTTTTTTTTTAAGAGATGGGAGTCTCGTTCTGTCACCCAGACTTAAGTACAGTAGCACCATCATAACTCCTGGCCTCAAGCAATACTCCAGATTCGGCCTCGCAAAGTGCTGGGATTACAGGAATAAACCACCATACTCAACCAAGCCAGAATTTGCATTTCTAGTAAGTTCCCTGGTGGTGCTGATGTAGTCCCCTGAGACCATACATGGAGAATTATGCCATGCATGCCCAGTCAGATATGCATGGGTTGTGGGTCTTTCCTACTCTGTTAGTTGGGACCGTTGAGGATGAAGAGGATACCTATTGCTAAAGCTCTAAAGGGAGAAGGTGTATAGGTGTGTGCAGGGACAATCCTTCGCTGAACAGAACCCGTAGGGCCAAGAAGGAAAGAGAAGAAGAGGAAGGGAGAGAGGAAAAGGAAGAGGGGCAGAGGGACAGTCTATTTTCAACATGCCCTCCAAACTATTGATCCCTCTGGGTAACAGTCATTCAACTCTTTTTTTTTTTTTTTTTTTTTTTGAGACAGAGCCTCAAGCTATCCCCCTGGGTAGAGTGCCATGGCATCACAGCTCATAGCAACCTCCAACTCCTGGGCTCAAGCGAGTCTCCTGCCTCCGCCTCCCAAGTAGCTGG
>CAUYQV010088932.1:0-32379 GCA_963574575.1 Galagoides demidoff
AAGCGAGTCTCCTGCCTCCGCCTCCCAAGTAGCTGGGACCACAGGCGCCCGCCACAACGCCCGGCCATTTTTTGGTTGCAGCCATCATTGTTTGTTTGGCAGGCCCGGGCTGGGGATTCGAACCCGCCACCTTAGGTGTACGTGGCTGGTGCCTTAGCCAATTGAGCCACAGGCACCGAGCCATTCCCTGCAAGACTTATCAGAGCCTTGGACATGCTAATGTATAAGAGAAAGTGGAACACGCAGGTGTTTCTCTAATTTGGGAGTTAGTGGTCCTTGAAAGAGCTTTGGCAAATTACCTCATGGTAAAGCTGCAGAGACTGAGTCTTAGACAAAGGAAGGAACTCAACAGACCACAAGGCTGGAAGCATGGCCGGTGAGGTTGGTGGACATAGGTTTGAGTCCTGGCTTGGCTACTTGCTTGCTGCATGATCTCAGGCATTACTCAGCCTTTCCGGGCTTCAGTTTCCTTAGCTTTAAAGTGGGCCTGCTGATAGCAGGGTGACTGTGAGGACTGAACAGCAGATTTGTGGAAAGTGCTTTGCATGAGGCCAGGCACTAATGGAAGCTGGGATTCTCTCCCTCCCTGTGTGAATCCCAGGGTCCATTTCACTAGACCAGAGAGAGCCCTGCTTAGTCCCACCCCCCATCTGGTATCTTGCCAGACACATGGGGCTGGGGAGGATACAGATGCCCGAGGCCCAGAGCACTGGGACTATCACAGACATGTCACCAGGCAGGCATCACAGGGAGGAGGACTAGTGTGTACAAAGGTTTGGAGGTGGGAACACCCAAGGCCAGGCTCATCCCTGGTTGGGTGACTGTATGCTATCTTTTTAGAGGCCTTTAAGCAAATGCCCAGTTCCAGATAAAGGAGGCTGCAGGGTGACCAGCTGTGATGCAGAGTCCCTTCACAGGGGCATCCCTTCCCTCCCTTCCAGGCTGACAGGGAACACTCCTGCTTCTCCTCTTCCATGGCCTCTCCATGGGGCCCAGGCCCGTCTGGGCATGCAGGGGAAATTGTGGCCCAAGGACTTGGCTGCACCAGAAGCCACAGGGGAGTGAGGTCTGTGCTGGCAGGGGTGGCCAACGAGCAGGTCTGGTGCAAGAATCTGAGCCTCCCCCTGGGCAGGGAGCAGGCCAGGCCTGGGCATCTGCCAGTGTCTGGAGGCAGGCAGCTCACTTAATTTCTATCCTCCTTTATTGGAGAAAAATTCCTGAAGCCTGAAGTCACTCTGCTTCCCCCAGAGATCCCAGAACACCCTTCTCGGAGAGAGCTCTCTGTGGTCACCTAGCTTGGTCTTCATCACCCTAAGTGGGAGTGGAGGGAGGAGAGAGATTCAGTGTTTGCAAGCTGTGTTCCCAGGAGCCAAGGAGGTGCTAGGGGGCTGGGGGACTGGGCTGAGGTATGTGTGTGGCCTTGGGTCCCACCTGGGTCTGACAGGACATCCCCTTTGAGCTGTTGGGTACATGGTGTTCCCAAGTAAGATTAACTTTTATAAAAAAGTTTGAAAACTGCTGGAAGAAGGATCCTCTCAGTCTCCACCCCACCCAGCACGGAGGAAACACCTGCAAGAGCCTCTGCTGCGTGGGCTGGTCCTGTCCCCTGTCCCCGGGCCTCTGCCCTCTATCTGCCTCCCCATTCCTCCTCTGTGGAGCTAACTGCCCCCCCCCACAGCCTGCTTTCACTTTCTGCCCCTCGCCCCTGCATACCTGCACGTGTGGGCACACGCACTCTTGCATGTGTAAGAACACCCACATGAAAGCTTAAACTCTCCAGGGCTCGCCCCCACCCACTCTCTCCAGGGCCAGATCCTTCTTCCTAAGGCCCTCTGCCTGGGGCTTGCAGCGGGAGGCTAGTAGCTCTGTGTAGCTCTGCTCACCAGAGAACAACTGAGGATGGGGCTAGAATGGCTGAAAGTTGACCTGGGTCCTCTCCTTTCTGCTCTCCCAACGAGGGTCCTTAGGATGGGGAGGCCCCCAGATGGGTAAGACCAGGCTTGAACCTGGAGACTAACTTTAGGGCTTCGTTGTTCCCACTCCTTGGCTCCGTTCCTCCCACCCCAGCCCTCCCTTCTCTCAATGTCCATTAGGAGGCTCCTTCCAGGTACCTGGCCCCCTGTAATGCTGGGGCAACCACGGAGGGACATGACACAGGCTGTCACAGGGTAAGAAAGAAGCACTGCCGAGAAGCAGGCTGCCCTGGCCCTGAGTCCAGGTCCTGCCATTTAGCAGCTGAGGGATGTGGGGCAGGTCCCCACCCCTCTCTGACCAGCTCTCCTTATGTCTATCCCAGCTGGTAAACTGTGGTTTCTAAGCCCATGATGTCATTAAAGGAGCACTTGTTAAAATCAGGCTCCTGAGCTCCACCCCACCTGCCATATCAGCCCCTCACTAGGCCTGTGAATCTGCATTTTAGCACACTCCAAGGTGGGGGGGGCTCTGACCCACAGGCAGGTGTGGGCAGCTCTGATTTAAACACCTTGTGGCAATGGGAGTGTGTTGAGTATGGGCTGTGGGCTGGCAAGAATATGGTTAATTGTGGTGGGGGATGGGGGGTTAGGAACAGCTTCATGGGACGGGCAGTGGGCATGTCTCAGCCCAGCTCAAAGATGAGTTGGAATGTCACAGGGCTGGGGAAGGCATCTCAGGCAGGGGGCAGCATGAGTAAGTCTGGAAGTGGAGGCCCAGGTTTAGGGGCGCCTGATGTGAAGGGGGGAGAGAGAGGAAGGGGCCCCAGGTCTGTCATCTTCCTGGCTTGTGGTAGCAGAGAGGTGCTTCCCCAAGGAAGGGTTAACCCCAGAGTCATCCAGGTCCTGTCCACTCAACTTCCACCTCCATCCTCTGAGGAAATGGGTTTTCCAGGAGCTTGGCCTGGGCCAGAGGTGACTCGAGGCTCCACACAGAATGGCAGAGGAAGTGACTCAGGCCCACGGGGAGAAAGTGAGCCGAGGGTCCCCTGCTCACATGGAGGGGGCAGGGCCAGGCCCAAGTTGAAGCTGGAACCCTTATCTCAGAGCAGCCAGCCCTGGGTAGGGAGATCTTGCTCAGACAGTCCTGGTGCTCCTCCACCCTGCGGAGCCCTCGGGGCCCCCACAACGTGGCCCCCATTGTGTCAGGCTGGGCCAGTCTGTTCTGTTCTATGTGTTTACGGAAGGCCTGAGGTCAAGGGCGGATGCCTGGAAGAGGAGCTGGCAGGAGGCTCCTGGGGGGCTCAGCTCCAGCCCCTTCTTGCTCAGGCTGGAACTCTGCTCCCCCCCACTCTCCTTTCGTTCTCTATGGGTGAACGAGGTTAGTGCAGACCCATGGTTCTGCCCTGTCCTGCACCCTTATCTATGGGGGATCCCAAACCCAGGGTGGGTGCATGTCTCAGGACCTTTACCAACACTGGCTCTGCCAGGAGGGGAGGGCTCAGCACCTCACATGATCTTGGAACAGATAGCTCATCCCCAGCCTCAGTTTCCTTTCCATCTGACCGGGTGGCTCTGAGGATCTCCTGTGATAACGCAGACTCGCAGACTCGATACTGTAATTGTGGTGATGTTGCTAGAACACCCCCCTTTCCACCATTCTCATTGGTACTGGCTCTGTCCCAGGGCTGTGTGAGGTGAGACAAGGGCCCAGCCTGCAGCTGGTACTGAGTTCTTGATGGTTGAGTTCCCCCAGCTCTGAGATTCTACAACTCCAGAGATCCCCAGCATCCTTTGGGTGGGTGGAAGGCAGGTGTGTGTACAGGTGGGCAGATAGCAAGGCAGGGGATGAGGGAGGTGCTAAGTGGATAGGCAGGGCAGCACCCTGCCTCTGCCCAATCTGGGTTGGAATCTTCCTGTCAGCAGCCCAGCTCTCCTGCCTCACAGAAGGCTCTTCAGGTACCCTCGGGGCTGGGGCTGTGAAGAGGGAAGTTTTCTGGGTGGAGTTTCAGCCTTCCTATTGCACTCCCAGAAAGGAAGCTTCCTGTTCTAAGAATTTCCCCTCAAGGTGCTCTGGTGGGTGAGCTGGCTGCTGGGGGGTGGAGGATGGAAAGAGGAGGAAGGGTGAGGAGGGGCCTGTGACAGGCCCAGGTGGCTGGGGACAGGCATGAGGTGGTCAGAAGGTATAGAAATATTTAGCTGACACTTTTGGTGCCTGCCATGCTCATGGCCATGTTCTAAGTCTTTGACAGGTATCAATTCATTCAATTCATGGGGTGGGTTTGATTTTTATGCCTCTTCACAGGTGAGGAAAGTGAGGCTCAGAGTGGAGTAGGTAGCCCAAGGACACACAACTAGTGAGGGAGGGAGGCAGGATTCAAACCCAAGCATCATGGGGCACAGGGGTCTTCAGCCTGTTGGCTTCTATGCACCACATTCAAAGAAGACTCATCTTGGGCCACACATTAAATATACAAATGCTAATAATAGCTGATGTGCAAAAAAAAAAAAAATTCGTGTATAGTTTTTGTGATATCCACCACCACAGATAAGTAAAAACATCCTCCCATAATCCACATGCAGCCCTCAGGCCTTAGGTTGAGGTAAAGCACCCTTTGCTGTACTCCACTAAGTGTGGATTAAAGGCAGTCAGGCAGCCCCTCCTCCTCAAACCTCAAGAACGTTGATGGGGCCAGAGATGTCCACCTCAAAGTGGCTGTTCAAACAGCAGGGGTGGAGTGGGGATGAGTCAGTGTCAGATTCCATATGTGTATTTGAATCCCTTCCGTGGAAACTTCATTTGTACTCTTCCAGTGACGAGGAGTTCAGTCCTAGTCCCTCTTCTTTATGTTCAAGGGCAAATCCAGGAAGGTTGGCGCAGACCCACGGCTCTGCCCTGTCCTGCACCCTTATCTCCTAACAGTGGGGGCTCACTTTGAAGATCATAGGCCAGAGTGAGACATGGATTCTGGCCAACTCCTCCCCTGCTTTCCGTGTGACCTCAAGAAGTCATTGGCCTTCTTGGGTCTTAGATGGCAAAATTTGAATCAAATTCCCGAAATGATTGTTCAGCTTTGAGTTTACAAGTGAAAAGTAAGTAGTGGCTCCCTGGAAAAAGTGACATTTGGACTGAAGATTAGAGATGGTCACCAACAGAGACTGGCAAAAAGAAGAGAAGTCGGGGGGGGGGGTCCAAGAGGGACATGTCCCTGGATGTCGGGTTTCCTTCTGTGGCCTGAGGTGGCAGGAGGCAGTTTCAAAAGGAATCAGACTGCAGAGAGAGGACACAGAGAGAAACCTCATAAACCACAACCTAGGAAATGATGTCCCTTCCCTAAAACACTTTCACATCCTTCTTCTCAAGGGATTCTGTGATGCCACCAGGGCAAGATGATTAGCTCATTAGACTTAGGATTAAACATGGTGGGACACAGGGGCCTGACTGTCAGTTGAAGGGGCTAGGTTCAATCAAGCGAGGACCGGTCCAGGAGGTGACGAGCTCCTGCCTGGGACACACCTGCCTTTAACGCTGCCATCAAACGTTCCGTTCAAAAGCCACCGGTTCCTGATGGGCCTCCTTAGTTTCTCCCAAACTCAGACTTCTTGCGTGCCCGTGGGTTACCAGGCCTCCCTTTGTCTGGCTTGTGGCAGATTAATGCATCTGTCACTGTGGCCAGATGTACCTCACCACAGGATGAGGTTGCTTGCTTATGTCTGTGGATACCTGGCTCCAAACCAGGGCTAGTGGGAGCAAGGAGGGCCAGGCCTACAGGTTCCCTGCCAGGCACTGCAGTCATGAACAGGGAAGGAAAGCCCCTGGATCCCAGAGCATTTTTTTTTTGGCAAGTCATTTAACCTCTTAGGCCTCAGCTTGCACATCTGTGAAATGGACTGACAGTAGCATAGTACCCGCTTCACAGGGTTGGAGAGAGAATTAATGCGGGTGAGGGGGGTGGCATGGGTCAACATAGAGGCTGGCAAATGGAAAAAGCTCAGCTAACAGAGGCTGTGGGAGTGGGAGACAGAGAAGCCCACTCAGTGCCAGGTGGAGGGCCTACCTCCATTTAGACAATATGGCTTTCTAGTCTGCCCCAGAGACTGACATCTACTAGTTGCTCTGGCTCCCCCTGATGGTAATTCCGGGAGGCTTCCTTCCCCTCTGATCCCTGTAGAGGGCACCATGGACTTGCAGATCCTTCAGCTCCTCTGCTAGTCCACTCCTCTCCTCCTTAGTCTTTCTGCAGCAACCTGTGTGTAGCAAGCCCTATCCACAGAGATGGACAGGAACTCCCTGGCTGGCTGAGCAGAGATGCACCATCCCGCACTGCCCAGGGGGAGACTAAGAGGGAGCTTTGGCCTGTAGTGGGAACCAACAGAGGCTGGGACTGACTCTGGGGTAGAGTCCAGGAAAGCTTCCTGGAGGAGGTATCCTCTGAGCTGGGTCTCAGAGAGGGTAGGTAGCTGGGAAGAAAGCTATCCTGAAAGCCTCCTTTTTTCTACATCTCCTCCAGGTTTGGCAGGAACAAGATGGTGGTCGTTCCAACCCCACCACTAGATTCTAGACTAAATTACCCTGGCAATTCTGGGCCTGGGAGGGAGGTGCTATTATTAGCCCCATATTGAGCGATTTGAACAGGGTCCCACAGCAAGTGAAAGGTGGAGCTGGGACTTGAACTCCCAGGCTCTGGACAAGCCACCGCCTCTTGATGAACAACTTCTGACTGCTCTGGACATGTCCACAGCTGTTTCCACACTTGCCTCCCTGCCTCATTCAGTCCAGGCTCCCAGCTAACACCCCTGGCCTTTTTCAGGTGGTGATTTCTTAGTGTGACTTGGTGGGACAAATATGGCTACCCAAGTGCTGCTGCAGTCAGTGCTGTTCCTGCTGACTCCGCTCTTCCTGGTTCAAGGTAGGCTTTCCCTGGGGTGCCTTGGGCTGTTGGGACTCATGTTAAAATGCCCACACTTGCTGGCTTATGTTAAAATGCCTGCATACATGCTGACCCCTTTGGGGCAGGCATTGGCCTGCAAGCACAGCTCAGCTAGTGGATGGTATCTTGGAACAAAGAAAATAGCACTCCTTCCTTCTGGCAGATCCAGTTCCATTGCACACAGCTGGGTGTGGGGAACATGGACTGGGTATCAGCCCCTCGTCTCTGCAGCCAGAGCATCCTTGTGCAGTGTACAACCTACACAACCATCTGTGGCAGCTGTATTCTCATTAAATACTTAATTTTTGTTAAAAGTATTTTTTGTCTTTGAAATTATTATTTTCAGTTTTCTCTTTTCATACTTTGAAGCTAGTCGTTTGGAGCAGGAAAGACTAACAAACTTTTGTAAACTCCTTGAGGTGGGGTAGGCCCTTGGAAGGTGTATGGGACCCAGGCTCTTGGGCTCATGTTTTCTCAGCCTGGAGCCTGTCCCCTCCCATGCTCTGCCTGGCTCCTGCCACAGAGTCTCATCTGCAGCCTCTGCCTCCGCAGGTGCCCATGGTGGGGGCCCCCGGGAAGACTTCCGTTTCTGCGGCCAGCGGAACCAGACGCAGAAGAGCAGCCTCCGTTATCAGCAGACGCCACAGCGGCACATCTCCATCAACAACTCCGAGGGGGCCCTCACAGTCCAGGCCCCCTTCCCTGCATCCCCCAATGCTTCCCACTTGTTCCCTGAACCCAGGGGCATCTACCACTTCTGCCTTTACTGGAACCGACATGCTGGGAAATTGCATCTTCGTTATGGCAAGCACGATTTCTTGCTGAGTGGCCAAGCCTCTGATCTCCTCTGCTTCCGGCATGAGGAGAGCCTGGCCCAGGGCCCCCCACTGTTTGCCACCTCTGTCAGCTCCTGGTGGAGGCCTCAGAACACCAGCCTGCCCAGTGCTTCCAGCTTCACCTTCTCCTTCCACCGTAAGTTGCTTCCAGGCAGAAGGAAGAGCTCGGGCAGAGGCGGGCAGGGAAGGCAAAATGCTAAGTGGACAGGGCTCTCAGTATCAGGCCATGAAGCTCAGACTTTGTTCACAGGCAGTGGGGAGTCATGGAGGACGTCTGAGAAGGGGAGGAGTGTGACCCAAGGTGGGCTTTGGGAAGCTTTGTGGGAGGGCCGTGATGAGGATGAAGAGGTCTAGGTAGAGACGGATAAGGTGTGGACAGTGTTGGGAGTAGGGAGGGTGGGAAGATGGGACTGGGTTATCTTGTGACATAGAATTCTTCATCCATTTGAACATAACTTATTTATCCTCATTTCACAGAGAAGGAAAGTGAGGCACAGAGAAAGTACCCAAAGTTGCACAGGTAGCAAATGGGGGAGCCAGGATTTGAATTCAGCAGCTAATGGGGGTGGGAACAAGAGAGGTCAAAGCTGAGGGAAGCAGCGAGGCTGATTCTGAGGTCTAGAGACTGCCTTCCGCCTGGGGTGTGATAGGTACGATGAGGCCCCTGCCTCCTGTTAAGTGCTAATGGGTGGGAAAGGGAGGTTGGTCCGAAGGAGTGTGAGGCTTGGGGGTTTTGATTCTTTTTTGACACCTTAAGTTTGGGCCAGGGTTTCCAGGGGTGGAGGTACAGCACCTTGATAATGTTAGTAAATCTAGGTTTGTGGAAATGCTGGGGGCAGTGGGGATGGCCTGGCTCTTGGCCTAGACGTTGTTTAGGCAGTCAGGTAGGGCTGGGCAGTCACGGGGGTGCTCCCCTCCCCAAGCCTGGGATTCTGCCTCTAACTGGGAAGATTTAGGGCAAAGTCAGGCCTGGTTGCAAATTGGCTTCCTGAAGAACAGATTTACCCTGGTCGTGCTTGGCCTGTTTATTTAATAAGGTCAGGATGTTCAAATCATGTAAA
Source organism: Galagoides demidoff (assembly GCA_963574575.1). Classification (NCBI taxonomy): domain Eukaryota; kingdom Metazoa; phylum Chordata; class Mammalia; order Primates; family Galagidae; genus Galagoides; species Galagoides demidoff. Next base: position 8,739 of record CAUYQV010088932.1, read on the forward strand.
ATCCAGGCTTTCTGGGTAATAAATTCAGGACCTACCCATGATGGCACAGAGCATAGGGTTCCCACCTTATCTGAGTCTCATCTGATCCCTGGAGACACCCAAATCTACAGCCTGGGTGCAGGCTACCCTGGGCAGAGAGAGGCCCAGGCCCGGGGTCGGGGCAGCGGGACAGGGTGGGGTGGGGTGTGGAGTTGTTCCTGAAGCAGGCCTGGCTGGGTGGTGGAATGGGCCTTCCCTGCTCTATGTGTGCAGCCAAGGGTCCCTGGGGTGGTGGTAGGCAGGCGTGCCCAACGTCACCTGACTGGGGCTGATGTTGCTTGGGGTTCTCTAAGACACAGCCCCTGCTGGCTGGTCTCATTGCTGAGTGACCCTCAGATGAGTCCATATCACTTCCTGGAGCCCCAGTTTCCTCTTTGGAGAGTGGGATAGAAGCGTGCAGAGTCACATGAGGATTAAATAGGAATATGTCCAGCGGGCTGTGGCAGGTGTGGCCTGGCACTGTGAAACAGCCTCGGGTGGGTCTGTCCTTCCCTCTCCCAGACCCTCCCCATAAGGCCTCTCACAATGCCTCCACCGACATGTGTGACTTGAAAAGGGACCTCCAGCTGCTCAGCCAGCTCCTGAAGCACCCCAGAAAGACCTCAAGGAGGCCCTCAGTCACCCCTGCCAGCCAGTGAGTACAAAGCGGGGTTGTGGGGGGAGGGGAGGCATCAAGTAGATCCACTCCTGGGCAGGGTGGGGGCTAGAGCAGGGGCCAGCGGGAGGCCTTCCCTGTGGCTAGAATGTTCCTGGTCTTTCCATTTCCTCAGAGGGGTTAACATACAACCCCCAGGCCAAGCCCTATGCCTGTCTGACTGAAGAAAAAACAAATATCATCCCACATAGCTGTGCCCTGCCTTCCTCACACTCCAATGAAGTGATTGCTCCATTCAGGGCTCAGCACATGAGGCTCAGAGATGGGTAGGGCTGCTCCATGGCCATAGTGGGGTCAGTATAGGCAGAACTGGGCCCGAGGCTGGTGTGCTATGTCCCAGGAGAGCCCCCACCCACTTGTCTCCCCCCTTTCCCATGGGCTCCTGGCCCAGCATCCTCTGTCTTCCTCCACTCCTACATCATGTCATACTTCCTCTCTCACACCCGGCCGGCTGGCTTTCTCTTTTGGGTCCTATCTTCTCTCCTTGACCCCATCTCCTCTCTTTGTCTTTACCTCATCCCCGTGTATTTGCCTGCATCTCCTGTCCTCTCTGCCTCAGTCTCCCCACCAGCCTGCAGTTGCCCACCACTCTCTCCTCTCTGCCAGGCAGCTGCAGACCCTGGAGTCAAAGCTGACCTCTGTGAGATTCCCGGGGAACGTGGTGTCCTTTGAGGAGGACCGGATCAATGCCACAGTATGGAAGCTCCAGCCCACAGCTGGCCTTCAGGATCTGCACATCCACTCCGGGCCGGAGGTCAGGGCCAGGCTCAGGCAGGGAGCAGACGTGGGCGGGATGGGGGCTGGTGGGAGGTGGAGCCCTGAGCACTCCATGCAGCAATATCTCACCTCTTGGGAAGGTTCCAGGCCCCAGGATCTCCCTCCTCAGTTAGTGGCTACACCATGGTATGGAGGACTCTGTCTGGACATGTGGGGGGGGAACCTGCTCTGAGCTCACCTGTGTGATCAGAACACCAATCCCAAAATGCCTGCCCATGCACCCTGTCTTGAGACTGCTCCTTGAGTGGGGCTGGTTAGCTGGGAGCAGCCACTCTGCGTGTGTGGACACCACACCAGGCTGCTATAGGCAGCGTTGGCATCCGAAGCCCCAAACAGAAGACCATGTGGTTCTCCTGGCCTGTTCACCCTGGGCACCCTGGGCTCTAACCACAAGGATTGCCAGCCGCAGCTGGTGCTAAGGAGGGGGAGATGAGAAGGGTTGTCATGAGTCAGGCATGACTTCCTGGAAGAGATGGGCTGAGAGGTGGTAGCATCCAGTGAGGGAAGCGTGTATATGTGGGGCCTGGGAGCCTACATTTGGCTGAGCCCTCAAGGACTCTGGCTGCAGGAGGCGCAGAGTGAGGTCCTGGAGTACTCGGTGCTGCTGCCCCGAACACTCTTCCAGAGGACAAAAGGCCGCAGGGAAGAGGCTGAGAAACGACTCCTCCTGGTGGACTTTAGCAGCCAAGCCCTGTTCCAGGTATGAGGGCCTCCCTCACCTTCATGTCCTCTGGGGGGAGAAAGCAGTTTTTGTCTGACAGAGAGACAGAAAGAAGGCATAAAGAGGAGCTTCTTCCTCCAAAAGTCAAAGTTATTCCTTATAGACTCAGAAATTAAACTACAATGTGCAGATCTCTCTGTGAGAGGTCTAAGGAGTATTTTTCTCACTATGGTGTAAATGACTACCTGTGCAAATTGGTTCAGAGGAAAACTCAGCATCTCAAAGCCAAGTTCTAGGAAAGACAGTAGTCTAGACAGGTTAGGAGACTTCTGGGCCCTTCCACGCAGCTCTGAACACCCTTCCCTACTTTCTCCCCCAATCCATATATCTAGGACAAGAATTCTAGCCAAGTCTTGGGTGAGAAAGTCTTGGGTATTGTTGTGCAGAACACCAAAGTAGCCAACCTCTCAGAACCTGTGGTGCTCACCTTCCAGCACCAGCCACAGCCGGTGAGTGTGAGCAAACCAAACCTGGGGACAAGGGTCCTCCATTCTTCCCTCTGCTGACTCACTAGCCTTTAATGAAAAGATGGTCTGATGGAGGGTACCTGCCAGCCAGGTCCAGATGGGATGGGTGGTGGCTTGACATTGTTCTAAACTTCCTCTGCCTGGTCCATGAAAGGGTGGATGGTCATGGGATCCGCTCTGCTCCTTTCTTGTCCCTACAGAAGAATGTGAGTCTACAATGTGTATTCTGGGTTGAAGACCCGACGTGTGAGTATGGAGGGGTCTCTGGGCTGGGCAAGTATCAGGAGAAGAAATGGGGCCCTGAAGGGTGGGGGAGCTGAGGCTAATCAGGGAAGGCTTCCTGGAGAAAGGTGGGCATTAAAGAGAGAGGGCTGGCAGGCTAGGGATCCGCCAGAGTACACAGTTGTGTGTGTGGGATGGGTAGAATGGAGCCCTGGGGTCTGGGCTTGATCAGAGCCCCGTGCTGTCCCCTCCTCAGTGAGCAGCCCGGGGAGTTGGAGCAGTGCTGGGTGCGAGACCGTCAGGAGAGAAACCCAGACGTCCTGCTTCTGCGACCACCTGACCTACTTTGCAGTGCTGATGGTGGGTGGTCTCCTCCCACCTTGCAGCCACGCCACAAGCTGGGTTTAGTTCTGTGCCAGGCACTGTTTACATATTGAGTGATTTATTCCTCATAATAACCCTCCAAAGTAGCTTCTTTTGCCTCTTATTTTATAAATGAGGAAACAGAGGTTCAGAGAGGTTAAGAGATTCACCCCAGGTCACATAGCTAATAAGGGAAATGACTGGGCTGCAAAGCCCTTGCTCTTTGTTTCAGATTTTGGTGTGTGATAAAAAATGCAGATTCCTGGCCCTAACCTGGGGATCTGATTTCCCAGGGCTGGGGCCAGGAGAGTGTTTTTAATGAGCCCCTGAATGGACACTGCCCAGCACAGGGGTCCCTGAAGAGGGTTTCACTGCGTCCTAGAATTCAGAGGCCTGTGTCCCAGGTTCATGCTCCCAGAATCTTAGGGCTCTCCTTGTGAGTGTCCAGGTGTGGCTTGAACACCCCTGGGTATGGGAAGCTCACCCCTTCACAGGAAACCCATTGAATGCTACAGATAATTGATGCCAGGACAGAAAAGAGATTCTCTGGTGGAGAGTTCTTGGCCTTTGGGGGTCAAGGGGCCATTTGAGAACTTGACAAAAACTACAGACAAGCTTCTCTCCAGAAAAATGCATTCATGGGGCTACATTCTGCTCAGCTGGGAGAGGGTGTTCATAGTTTCCTAGGACCCAGCAGGGACCACCAGTTAGTCCCTTATGTAGGACAAACCCTCAGGCTGAGCTGGGGACATGGAGGCCAGCCCTGCTCTATCTCCTGGGCCCAGGTCTCCTCCGTGGAGGTGGACGCCGTACACAAGCACTACCTGAGTGTCCTCTCCTACGTGGGCTGTGTCATCTCTGCCCTGGCCTGCGTCCTCACCATTGCTGCCTACCTCTTCTCCAGGTGAGGCCTGGGGAGGGATGGCACGAGGGGAGGGATGACCTCCTTCTGAACCCCTGGCCAGGACCCCACTGCAGTGGAGCCCTGCCCCAGACATTGGCCTTCCTGACTGACACCAACCAGTATGTGTGCATGGTGGGGAACTACAGGGGTGCAGTTCAGTCCACTGACCTTTGAGGGCCACATTTCCTCCTCAGATCTGAGGTGTTTGGGTAACATAGCACCTACATGCTTTAATTAATTGCCAGGATTTAAAATTAGGAGAGTTCACATAAGAACCTTTATTTCTGCCTTTGAATAGCACGCTGGAGACCACTGGGTGCACATAATAATATAAGGGTGAGGGTAATGACAATGGTTAACTCCCACATAGAGCTTCCCATGTGCCATGCATTGTTCTAAGTGCTTTCAAGTGTGAGCTTGAGCCATCCTCACAAAGGTCCTAGGAAAGAGTGCTCAGAGAGGTCACAGAGCAGGAAGCAGCAGAGGTTGTCAGCTTGTCAGTGTGTGACTTGGCCTAAATTGGGGTCTACTTGCAATTAGGCCCTGGGCTTGTTTGGGTAGAGGGGAGTCATCCTCAGTTCTGGGGGACACCTGGGATGTCCTCACTGTCTTTGATCAGGAGTCAGGGAGGATGGAGCTGTGTGCAGGTGTGTGTTCATATGGCTGTGTTGTGCGTGCCTACAGCTGTGCACACAGGGCTAAGTTGGTGACAGCTGATAGGCTCAGTAGAAGGCTGGGGGCAGGGGCAGAAGCCCCCTAACACCTAATTGATCACCAACTTGCTCAAGGAGACAGAGTCTCAAGTTATTGCCCTGGGTAGAGTGCTGTGGCGCCATAGCTCACAGCAACTTCAAACTCTTGGGCTTAAGCAATTCTCTTGCCTCAGCTCCCAAGTAGCTGGGACTACAGGCACCCACCACAATGCCTGGCTTTTTTTGGGGGGGGGCTGTAGTTGTCATTGTTGTTTGGCAGGCCTGGGCTGGATTCGAACCCACCAGCTCCGGTGTATGTGGCTGGTGCTCTAGCTGCTGAGCTACAGGCGCCGAGCCAGGAACAGAGGGAACAGAGGATCTTACCTATGCCAGAGGCTTTGCATCAGGGTGACCCTCATACCAACCCTAAGAGGGAGAAACCTCCTTCCCACTGCACAATGGGTAAATTGAGAGTCTCAGGGAAGGGAGCAGTCCAAGATAGTGCCACAAGTCAGGGATGGGGTTGGGGTGAAATCCAGGACAGTGACACAGGGGTCTATGGATTCTGCTGCACCCTCTGGGGCCACTTTGAGTCCTGGGACAGGGGTGGGATGTGCACACACCAACTTGCAAACCCCTAAGTAGACAGCTGCACACACCCCACACAGACCCACAGTTGCAGCATTGTGCAGACAGGCAGACACAGAGCACGCATGGCACAGATTCTCCAAAATAGCAACAATGCCAAGTCTTTCCTCTCCAGCTGGGGGAGTATCTAGTTTATTCTGATGGCTGATTTGTCTTGCTCACCTTGAGCTTGAGCTTCTGTTAAATGTGCATATGGGTGCTGGGCATCTGGTGGTGCAGGGAGGGAAGCGGGGAGCAGCCCAGCTGCAGCGTGCCACGTGTGCCCAGGGGAGTGGACGGGGTGTGTGTGACGGTGTGTGTGAGTGTGCATGATGTGCGTGTGTGGTGGTGCCTCTGTGGTAGTGCCTGTGTGTGGTGGTGTGTGTGCGTGGTGGGCATGTATGGTGGTGTGTGCTTGGTGGTGCATGTTGGGGGTGGTGGAGAGGAGTCTGGGAAGGCCTCCTGGAGAAGCGCACACTCCACTCTGCCTTCCCACACCCCCCCATCAGTGCGCCCCTGCCGTGCAGGAGAAAGCCTCGGGACTACACCATCAAGGTGCACATGAACCTGCTGCTGGCCGTCTTCCTGCTGGACGTGAGCTTCCTGCTCAGCGAGCCAGTGGCCCTGACGGGCTCCAGGACTGCCTGCCACACCAGTGCCATCTTCCTGCACTTCTCCCTGCTTGCCTGCCTCTCCTGGATGGGCCTCGAGGGCTACAACCTCTACCGCCTTGTGGTCGAGGTCTTCGGCACCTACGTCCCTGGCTACCTGCTCAAGCTGAGCGTTGTGGGCTGGGGTAAGTGAGTCGGGGTGAGGGTCTCTTCCTGGCACAGGATCGGAGTATTAGTGGGCCCCTCAGACTCTCCTCTCCCACTTGGCTCTGTCCAAAATGCAGGTACATTGTCTGCTTCTCCACCGATCTCTCTGACTCCCCCACTGCTGCCCCCACTCATCCTCAGGTGTCCCTCACCTTGGCTGGGTCAAGGTCCCCCTTACAAAGATGAAGTGATGACCCCTATCCCTAAGAAACACTTCCATTCTCCATATCAATCGCATTAATCCCATTACAAGTGGGATTTGTGAGCCGCGTACAGACGTGCAGGTTGTGCACTACTCAAAGGCACCTCCCTGGGAGGTCAATGGGGCTGAAATGCAGTCTTCCTCCACTCACCTAATTTACTCAGGTTGGCAGTGGCCCTGCCTGGGAAGCCTCCTGAACCTCAGGTAACAGATTCCCTGTGGCTTTGGCATTTTACACTTGGTCAACAACAGTCCAGTTCACCTACAGCCCAGACCTCTCACGTCAGACCCAGAGGCCAGGGGCACTCACACCTGTCTTTTTTGGGTATTTCGCAGACCCCTACCTCCACATGTCCCTAACCCCAACCTGCCACTTCTCCTGTGTTTCTCCTCTGTTAACTCCCCTTGTTCGCATGAAATGCCTTCAGTGCTGTCCGTCAGGACCCAGGTGTTTGACAGTGAACAGCCCCCTCCCCCCAGCCTTCAACCTCTACCTAGTGAACAGCCCCCTCCCCCCAGCCTTCAACCTCTACCTAAAGCATGAGGTCAAGGCCAAATGTAGACAGACCCTCAGGGCAGCCCTTCCCATCTCTCCTGTAACGTGGCTTCTCAGCAGGGAGCTGAAGACCTCTCTGTTGGGGGCACCAGGATGGTGAGGGGGCCAGGGCCACTTTAGAAGAGGTGAATTCCCCCTATGGGGAACCCGAACTAGAATTCAGGAGCCCAGGCCTGAGAGGGGGCCTCACCCTCCAGCCCCGCCTCAGGCCAGGGAATGGGCAGACCTCAGAGGGTGGGGGATAGTAGTGTAAGCTATGCTTCCCTCAGGGTTCCCCATCTTCCTGGTGACACTGGTGGCACTGGTGGACATAGACAACTACGGCCCCATCATTCTGGCTGTGCACAAGACTCCTGAGAGTGTCATCTACCCTTCCATGTGAGTGGCTATGTGTGTGTGGGGACAGGAATTTCGACCTCTGGGTATGGAGGTCAGAGAGCAGCCTTGGTCTAGGGCATGCTGGCCAGGAGCACCTGGGTTCCAGTCCTCTAAGGTATTGGCAGTGGCTGGAGCAGTGGTCTAAGGCTCATGGAGGTCATGGAGAGTAAGAAATGGCCCAGATCTGCTAGTCACTCTCCAGGTGACCTTGCACAGCTTCTGGCCCTTCTCTGAGCCTCAGTTTCCTCATTTGGCGGTATGGACTGGAGCAGAGAAGCCCCACTGTGTTCCTTTGCTGCCCTCCTCTGTCTCCTCATGCAGATGAAAACACTAAAGCTCAGAGAAGGCAGGGACACACTCTCGGCCAGGCATCCTCAAACTACAGCCTGCGGGCCACATGCAGCCTGCCTAGGACATTTATCCAGCCTGCTGGGTGTTTTTGCTGCTGCTGCCTGTCCTGCTTAGCAGCTGACTTGTCTTGGTGTCCACAGTCTGGCCTTCCAACGGTCTGAGGGACAGTGAACTGGCCCCCTGTTTAAAAAGTTTGAGGACCCCTGCTCTTGGCCATAGTGGGTGTCAGTGCATTGCTCAAAGACAGGGAATGAGTGGAGCTAAAATCTAGTCCTCTTCCATATACCTAATTTGTGCGGGCTGGCAGTGGCCCTGCTCATCCCTCTGAACCTAGACAGGAGCCAGGCCTCCTCTGAACTCTAGGCTGGGAAGAAATCCTTGCCATTAGCTTGATGTTTTGAAATTTTCAACCCTTCACAGCATGACCCAGTGACTTTTGACCTTAGATACCATCTGTATTATTATTTACTTGATATTTTTCTTTAAATTATCTGACTTGTTAATTTAAATGTATTTTTTTTAAACATTACATCAATACTATAACTAGAAAACAAGCAGCCCTTGCCATAAACAACACGTAATCTTGAAAAAAAAATCTGGTGACAACTGCAATGGCCCAGGAAATGCTGCCCCAGCCTAGCTGTATGCTAAGTCCACACGTCCTTGCCCACAGGTGCTGGATCCGGGACTCCTTGGTCAGCTACATCACCAACCTGGGCCTCTTCAGCCTGGTGTTTCTGTTCAACATGGCCATGCTGGGCACAATGGTGGTGCAGATTCTGCGGCTGCACCCACACACCCAAAAGTGGTCTCATGTGCTGACGCTGCTGGGCCTCAGTCTGGTCCTTGGTCTGCCCTGGGCCTTAGTCTTCTTCTCTTTTGCTTCTGGCACTTTCCAGCTTGTTGTCCTCTACCTCTTCAGCATCATCACCTCCTTCCAAGGTAGGTATGAAGAACACCATGCCCCCTGGCTCTGACAGGGCGTCCATCTGTATAGCACAAGGCAAGGAAGAAGCGACCCAGGGAACCTGAAGCCTTCCCTTCTCTGGGACTTGGTGTTCCTGTGCATAAAATGGGGCACCAGACCACAGATGACGAGTCTTTATTGAGCACCTGCTATGTGCAGGACTTATGCTAAGCCTTGGGGCTACAGTTGTGAGCTGGCTAGGCATGATCTTTGATCTTGTGCAGCTCAGTTCTAGCAGGGGAGACTGGGTGTGAGTAAGAAAGCACACAGCCACCCAAGGTAACCTCAAAAAGCAGGGAAGTGAAGTAGGCAGTGTGATGCTAGGTCCTGGGCTGAGCTGGGGACACTCTAGGAAGGCCGACAAGGGAGGCCTCACGTATAGTAGACATGTGAGGATAATAAGAAGTTCCAGCCATGGAGAGCTCTAGGGGGTCTCGTTACTCTAGTGGTGGTCCATGCAGCAGCAGCAGCAGCACTGGGAGATTGTTAGAAACACTGCATCTGGCTCGGCACCTAAGGCACTGAGCGGCTCAAGCCGCTAAGGCGCCAACCACATATAACAGAGCCAGTGGATTTGAATCCAGCCCGGACCTGCCAAGCAGCAATGACAACTACAACCAAAAAATGGCCGGGCGTTATGGCAGGCGTCTGTAGTCCCAGCTGCTTGGGAGGCTGAGACAAAAGAATTACTTAAGCCCAGGAGTTGGAGGTTGCTGTGAGCTGTGATGCCACAGCACTCTACCCAGGGTGACGGCTTGAGGCTCTGTCTTGAATGAAAGGAAAAAAAAAAGAAATACTGCGTCTGGCTCACACCAAACTTGGTAAATCAGAATCTGCATTTTCACAAATGCCCAAGGGACTGATGTGCACATTATAGTGGAGGAGCCCTGGTCTAGGGGAAGGGAGCTCCAGGCAGAGGGAAAAGCAAGAGCAGTGGTCCTAAGGTCAGTACAAGGTCATGAAGGTCATGTGTCTGAAGAACAGTGAGGACTGTGGCCAAAGGGTAATGAATGAGAGGCACAGGGCAGGAGCATGTGGGTCTGGCTTGATGCCATGGGGGTCCCTTCCTGCTTTACCTGCAGCTGTGCACCCCTGCCTCCTCCACTCATTCAAACATACACATGCACATTCATACGCACATGTACACATGCACATAGACACAGGCAGACACAGGTGCACACAGATCTTGTTGTACACAGACATAGGTGCACACACACACAGGTGCACACAGACATAGGGGCACAGACACAGGTGAACACAGGCATAGGTGCACAGACACAGGTGAACACAGACATAGGTGCACATACACACAGGTGTACACAGACATAGGTATGTACACTCACAGGTGCACACGTAGTTCCCCTCCCTGCCACCTCCCTCCTTGGCAGTGCTGAGAGGGGAGGAGGGTTGCATGGCCAGGCCTGGGGCTCACATGGGGTTGAAAGGCCAGCCTCCCACACAGGCTACCCTAGACACAAGTGGGGGGGGGTCTGTGTGTGTGTAAATGTCACTATATTCTAGTTATTTCACTTTCGACTCTTCATTTTCTCAGCTGTGAAATGAAGGGGTCTCTGAGCTATTGAGAAGTCATAGTGGTATGACCTGTGGGAACAGTCCACTGCCCAGTGCTCAAAGAGGTGGGCTCTGGAAGGAGTCTGTTCACTTTCATTTGCCGCTCTGGCTCAGCCAAGTCCCCACACCTGGGCCTCAGTTTTCTTGTTTGGAAGACAGAATAGTAACGAATAGGACTGGCCTCAGAATGCTGAGATAGTAGAGGTGGCAAGGCTGCAGCACAGTGCCCGGCGCTGGGCAGGGCTCCCGGGTCGTGTGAGTGTCTGGCAGAGGTGGCAGGCAGATCTGAGACAAGGTTGCTCTGGGGGGCGGGGAAGCAGGGGCTGCCCAGCCTACTCAGCCCGTGCCCTCGCTCCTCGCAGGCTTCCTCATCTTCCTCTGGTACTGGTTCATGCGGCTGCAGGCCCGGGGCGGCCCCTCCCCTCTGAAGAACAGCTCAGACAGCGCCAGGCTTCCCATCAGCTCCACCAGCACCTCATCCAGCCGCATCTAGGCACCAGCTCACCTGCCTGGCGAGAGGAAGCAGACACGGCCTCAGCTCACTCTGCCTGCGCTTCCCGCAGCTGGACCCTGCCCTCGGCGGTCAGTCAGAGACTTGAGGAAGCCCGAGTACCTTGCAGGACTGGGGCTATCATAATGGCAGCTGGACTCCCAGGCTGGGCCTTATGAATTGGCCTTGGAGGCTGCTTGGCTCTCAAGTGCAGCTCCCAAGGGACTCAGGAGTGTGCCACCATGCTGGCTGTGAGACTGTCCCACAGTTGTCCTAACCTGGATCTTTCTTCACCACCCTGGGCCCAGCCCTCATTGCTGGGGGTCAGGCCTCAGGTCTTAGAGGTCTGTCACACCTTTAGCCTTGAGCCCCTGCCCAGGACGGCTATGTGGCTATAGCCGGGCCCTGCAGACACTGCAGTTCCTGTCATTATCACCTGAAGGTGCCTAAGGCACAGGGGCTTGTAGCAGAGCTTGAGGGTCAGAGCCTGGAGGAGGGGAGGCCCTCTCCCTGGGGCAAGAGCTGTGGGTTGACTCTGAGCCCAGGGCTCTCTCTATCAGTCACCCCCCTCCTACCTCTCTCCTCTCCTGGGGCCTTCCCTGTCCTTCACCCCCAGCCTGGGGCCCTCAATACCAACGCTGTATTTCGGGTAGTGGTTCCCAAGAGCTTCCTGGTGCCTGCTGTAAACTGTCATCTACTGCCCAGGCCTTGGCCTGCCCTGACTCAGGCTTCGTATAGACATATGTGTTAGGCAGGGTCCACCTGTCCATCTGGGCTCTCTGAGTTGTGTCACCCTTGCTTCATCATAGCCAAGCACACACCTCAGAGGGGCTGTCAGCCTCTCCCAAAGCTGTCTTGTGGCAAGAACTATGGACTGTGGTGGTCTCAGTTTGTTTCTATCCCAGCACTCCACAGTCTGAGACCTACCTCTTCTGGTGACACTGTCCTAGAGCCTAACACTCTCCTAAGGGTCCTCTCCGAATCCTTGAGAATGGCTACAGACACACATGGCTGCCTAGCAAGTCTAATTCTGTCCAAAAAGCACGTAATAGATAATCGCCAATCTGTGCTAGATGATAGGCACACGATGGCCAGAACTAGTCAATCCTACTACCAACCTTCAGTCTAGTGCACGGGTATCCATGAGGCAGATCTCCTGGAGCTCCAGGCACAAGATCAGAGAGCTGTCATTCTTGGCTGGGAATCCAGGAAGACTTCCTGTAGGAGGTACCATTTGATTTTGATCTCAGCCTTAAAGATGTAGAGGATGTTCTTTTTGTTCTTAGCTTAAGCCTTGCTCTGTGGCCCTGGGTAGAGTGCAGTGGTATCATCATAGCTCAGTACAGCCTCAAGTTCCTACGCTCAAGTGATCCTCCTGCCTCAGCCTCCCAAGTAGCTGGGACTATGGGACTATAGTTGCATGCCACAACACCTAGCTAATTTTTCTATTTTTAGTAGAGATGGGGGTCTTGCTCTTGCTCAGGCTGGTCTCAAACTCCTGAGCTCAAGTGATTTTCCCACACTGCTGGGATTACAGGTGTGAGCCATCACGCCTGACTGAGGATGTTCTTTTAAATACCAATTCATTTGTCTTTTGATGTTAAATAGAAATACATGTTCTCTGTAGAAAATTTTGAGACTGTAGAAGATATTCAGAAGAAAAATAAAAATCAGCTGCGTTATCACCTAACCCAGTGGTTCTCAACCTACCTAATGCTGTGGCCCTTTAATACAGAACAGAGCCCTCAGGTCGTGACCCACAGGTTACGCTGACCTAACCCATGCAGCAGAGCTTGGGGGTCAGAGCCTGGAGGAGGAGAGGCCCTCTCTCTGGGGCAAGAGCTGTGGGCATTTTGGTGCGTTTCCTTCTGAGCTCTTTCCCATACTTCTGTTAAGAGTCCTGGATACAAACAGCTCTGGGCCAATCAGAAAACATGAGAGAAGAGGGCTACCTATGGGGGGAAAAATCAACTTCTGGAAGTCTTATCAACCAGGACAGATGGAGGTTCAAAGGCAACTTTATTCGGTTGGGGGGACAGTGGGGAGAGGTGGGGTCTGAGGTGAACTGGAGAATCCAGAGTGGGTGGCTGCTCGTCAGCTCCGGCTGGTCACCGCTTTGCAAGGATGAGGGCCCATTTCTTTTTTTAAATAAGAAATAAGAAATCCAGATTATGGTGTGAAATCCCCTGACTTTAAAATTTGGGTGAATCAAAATTTTTTGGCCAAAAATGTCACATTTGAGGGCTGAATCCAGCCCCCGCCTGGTGCTGTGATATATGTAACCAATGGATCTCTCCTCCCCGCCTTCACCCTTGTTCTACCAAATTGCTCCTCCCCATCCTGTAGGTGGGGCAGATCCAGTAGGGGTCTGTTCCCCACCCCCATTGGGAGCAGCCGGATTGGGCCATTGCTACCTTTTGCAGGTGTAAAGTTCTAGAGCAGTCTAACTCATTCCTGCCCCAGCCCTCCGCAGAGCTCTCTCTCCTCCTCTGCGGCCTCCGCCCTCCTCCCCTGGCTGGACCCCAGGCAAGGGAAGAGGCTCTGGTCTCAGGTGGGCAAGATGAGTGTGAGGCCTGAATGGCAGGCAGGACTAGACTGGCAGTGCCTTCTGGAGACCTGCAGAGACCTTGGTACATGAAAACCTCCTTTGTCCTTGCTGTTTCCTGACCTCCCCCCCACCCCAGTTCCTTCCACTGGCCTCTCCCTGACCTTTCACGAGGCAGGGAACTCCAGAGGACAGAAGCCAAAACTTTCCTAGCCCCTGTCCCCATTGACCTGATCATGCAGCCCAGTGGGATCACAGCCAGCTCCCCTCCGTATTGGCCTCTGGATCTCTGTGAAGGGGTCTCTTTAAGCCCCTTCCCTGGGTTAGGCCTGGGGGGAGAGGTGACAGCACTTCCCTGGGACAAATTCTCCTGCTTCTTGGGCATCTCATTTCTGCTTTCGAGGCTGGTGCAGGTAGTGGGGAGGAGGTCATGGTCAGGTCCCACCTTCTCTGATAGGCCATGGAGTAGGCACCTGATAGCTACATGGTGCTTCTTTGATGGTTCTAATCATGGCCTTTCTACTGGGTTGGGGGGAAGTATTAGAACAACCCAGTAGTTCTAATACTTCCCAGTTGTACATGGGAAGTATTAGATTGGTGTGGCCACGGGATCTGGCCAGAGGACAAGCTGAGGACAGGAGGTGGCAGAAGGAGACACTACAGTTCTGTTTGCTCTGGGACTCTGGGCTCTGTAAGTGGCTCCAGGACAGTCCTGGGAGCAGTGACTTTCAGAGAAGGGGCCTTTTTTCTGGCCCTCCTGACTCAACCCTGTCGCCTTCCCAGCTGCCCTCATACTGCCTTCCCAGGTGGATGTGATGCTCTATGTCCTGGTCTGCAGATCTCTGGGCCCTTCATGACCAACTGGCACCTGTGAGCCCTCTGGGGGCCCAGACACCAGTTGTAGGGCTGGGGGTGTGGGGGCAGGCTATCCAAGTCCACTTTTCACCTCCCTTCACTGCCTCTAGGAGAGGAGGCAGGGCAGGCCCAGCCATTCCCATCTTCCCTCTGGACCTTCCCTGCAGAGGAAGTTTCTGGGGCTCAGGAAGCCCTGGATTTTGACCTGCTGCTCCACATCAGATTCCCATCCCACAAGCGCCACTGACATCTCACCTCAGCCCTCTCCAGGCCCAGAAGGCTCAGCCAGGGACTGAAGCCTGTCTGGACACCATATGGAGAAGGGGGAAGCAGGGGTGGCTCCCCAGGTGGACCCAAAGGCAAAGAGGACTAGTTCCAGCCTGTGGGCCTGAAGAGGGTGCTGGTGATGACACACCTTCTCAGTGAGGTACCCTTCACCTGATCACCTAGTGGGGCCCAGTCTCATCCATAGGCCTGCCTTGAGGCCACCAAAGTTGGAGCCTGAGTGGTCAGCCCTGCCCCTTCCCTGCTGCCTTGCCTCCCACTGGGTCAGCAGTGATAAGCTGGGGGCTGAGAACAATAACTCACAGCACTGATGACCAGAAAATGATAACAATGGCCACACCTACTGACCAAGCAACTGCACATGAGTCATCCTACACACTCTTCATGCATCCCGTGAGAGGCTCAGTGCGGCAGACAAGGTCAACCAGCCAGGAAGTGGCCAGGACGGATGTCAGCCCAGGTCTGACCAGGCCCCTGAGCCATGGTCCTACCTTCCTGCCATTCTGCCTCTCAGCCTGTCCTGTCACACTGGCTAGTGGGGGAGGCTTGGGGCTTCCGGCCAGCTCCTGCTCTCCCCGTAAGCCCCCAGGCTGGGGTACCATCCATGTCTTAGTCCTCATCCCCAGTGCCAGGCTCTGCACCCCACTTATTAAAGGTCTCATCAAATCCTGACACAACCCTAGGAGGCAGCATCATTGTGATCTCTGCTTTACAGAAGAGGAAACTGAGGCTCAGAGAGGCCTCCAGCTTGCAAGAGGAGGCATGCATGTAGGTGTGCCTGTCTCCAAAGGCCGTGCTCATCACCAGAACCCTGGGGTCTGCTCCAGGGTGGAGGCTTCTGAGGCCTCTGGACCCCAGCTCCACAGACCCCGCCCGGTGGGGCTCTGGTGCAGCAGCTCCCTCTGCAGGTGGGTCTACAGTGGGGTGAGGCTTGGAGCACTGCCCAGTTCCCCACTCATTTTTCGCAACCTGGCCGATGGCGCCATTGAGCAGGAAGGGGACACAGGAAGCCAGAGTCTCAGGCGTGGGAGGGGTAACTCAGCAGAGTCTGGGACCAGAGGCCAGCCACATCGCCGCAGGGCTCTAGGCCTGCACTAACAAGGTCCCAAAGATGATGACATTCAGGGGCCTGGGGACCCTGCTCCTGCTGCTTCTGCCCTCAGGTGAGCAACTGGCTTCTCACCCTCTCCTACTAAGCTTGGGACACCCCGCTCTGTAGAGGGGTTGGGGCAGGGACTGGGGCTTGGGGACTTCCAGGGACAGGGTCAGAGATGGGAGGGAGTGAGGAGGGGGGTGTTTGGGCTGTGTCCTCTGGGACAACCCCTCACCCCTCAGCATCTCCTATAGCCTTGACCTTCTGGGTCAGTCCTGTTGTCTTGCCAAACCTTGGGCAGGGCTGGGTCTTGGCTACCCAGTCAGCACCATGGAATGGGGAGAAGACGAAAGTGCCCCATGCTCCATGATAAGCCTGGCTCTGGGACAGAAGTGGGCCCTGAACAGGCTTCTCTCCTTGGGACAGGAGTCAGAGCCCTCTAGAGACTGAAGCCAGGCAGGGCTTGCACACCTTCATCTGACCCTCTGGACCTTCACAAAAACCCCACGCTGCTCCCTCCCCTCATCTCAGCCATGGCCCCAAGGTCCTGAGTGACAGAGCCACGCTGACACTCCTCCTCCCGCCTTACACACACTTGCAGGGCTTCACCAGAGGCAGCTGAAGGATCCCGGGCCTTGCCCTTGCTGTTCTCTCCCAGGAAAGCCATCTCCCAGCCCCCGGCCCCCCTGGCAGGCTCCATTTACCCTTCCTGGCCTTGTGGTGGCTCAGCAACCCCCTTGGGCAGAAGGAGCGGCCCTCTCCTTGGTGCCCCCATCTCAGGACCTGGCAGGTTCCTCCAGTATCACTCTTGACTCCGTGGGTGGCCTGAGTGGCTTGTCTATCTCCCCATGTGTCTGTCCAGAATGTAGTTGTGTGACTTTGGCCATGTGGATCAACCTCTGTGGGCTTCAAAGAGCCTTTTCTTCTAATGTTGGGTGCATCAGTGAAGTGCAAAGCTCAGTCTCTGTTTCTAAAAAAGGGTAAAAAATGGCAGTGTTGTCCACCTAGCAGCCTGGCTAGATCCTGCTACAGAGCAGGCCACCTAGCAGCACTTGATGAATTAATTAATTTAATAACTGACATGGCCACCATCAGATCTCACGGCATTGTAGGACCAGGCCCTTCACAAAAACTACAGTCACTGGCTGGGGCTTCAGGCCCCTCCAGGTGACCATGTTCCCATGTGGTGATGTGGGAACTCTGATTTGGGCAAAGCATCAGCTATTTGAATAAGTGAGGCGCTTTGAGAGGTTCATATCTAGACATAAGACTTTTTTTTTTTTTTGAAACAGAGTCCCACTCTGTTGCCTGGGTAGAGTGCCATGGCATCATAGCTCACAGCAACCTCAAATTCTTGGGCTCAAGAGGTCCTCTTGCCTCAGCCTCTTGAGTATCTGGGTCTACAGGCACCCACTACAATGATTGGCTAGTTTTTCTATTTTTAGTAGAGACAGGGGGTCTCACTTTTGCTCAGGTTGGTCTTGAACTCCTGAGCTCAAGCAGTCCACCTATCTTGGCCTCCTGGGTTACCAGGATGACAAGTGTGAGCCACTGTGCCTAGTCAACGTAAGACCCTTTCCTTTGTGGGTGTTTATGGGGTTGGTCAGGATTCACCTGTTTGCCCATGCCTTCATTCATTTGTGTGGCATTGGTGGTGGCCGGCTGTGCAAGGCTCTATACTCCCAAGGGGCTCAGAGCCTAGCAGAGTGATAGGGTGTAGTGGGACCCACATGTAGGACCAGGCAGTTAGGGCTGAGCAGGAGACAGCTGCAGTGGAGGGGTTACATAAAGGGACACATTACATGGGCCCTTGTAGAGCAAGGGGAGCAAGGTGGGTGGGTTCTCAGCAGGCTGGCACCTGAGCGCAGCCCTCAGCACCCAGGCCTAAAGGGCACAGGAGGGTCAGTCCCCAAGATTCATGGAAACAGGCTGTGGCCACAGGGGGAAAGCAGTCCACTGGTGGCGAGCTGGCAGGGAGGGGCTGACGGGGCCATGGGGGTGGGGCAAATGCTCACTCTACCCTCTGACCTCCAAGCCCACTTCCCATCTGCTGAACCCACATTCAAGTGGTCCATGGAGGCCAGGCTCTGGGGCAGAGGGCATCTGAAGGGTGGCACCATCCCATATATAGGCCTATATAGTTCAGGGTCTTCTTGTTTGGACTAAGTGCTTCCAATACCTTCAAAGGATAATCATGGAAAAGAGATCTAGCAATCTTCTCTGCATGGGGTGCTTGCTAAGAACACTGAAATTCACAGCGGCCGGGCAGGAGGCTCTGTCATCACCCACCATGATGCCCCCTGCACCTATACCCATTGGTGATCCACTGGGCAGTCAGCAGGGCTTGGAGGACAGGGAATGACACCTCCCTTTGAGTTATTTTCTCCCCATTCCTCTCCTTTTCTCTCCTCCTTTCCCTTCTCCTCTCTTCTCTCTCTCTGTTTCTCTGTATCTCCTCCTCTTCCCCTCTCCCCTTTGTTTGAAAAGCAGACTAGACCCATGTAACATGCTCACCTATCATTTGACTTTTCCCATTAAACTACATATCACAATTATCTTTACAAGCTAACAGAAATGTAAAGTTCCTTGGCAAGCTCACTGAAACAACACTGTCACATACAGCTGACTATTATAAAATCCACTCTAAAATATTGTTTTTTAATGCTATGTTTACTTCTTGTTCAGCCATTCTTTTTACCGTGTATTGTTTCTTTCTTTTTTCCTTTTTTTTTTTTTGAGACAGAGTTTCACTTTGTCGCCTTCAGTAGAGTGCTGTGGCGTCACAGCTCACAGCAATCTCCAGCTCTTGGGCTTAGGTGATTCTCTTGCCTCAGTCTCCTGAGTAGCTGGGACCACAGGTGCTCACCACAACGCCCGGCTATTTTTTTACTGCAGTTTGGCCAGGGCGGAGTTTGAACCCACCACCCTTGGTATATGGGTCCAGCGCCCTACTCACTGAGCCACAGGTGTAGCCCCCACCCCCACCCTATGTATTGTTTCTTTTAAATTGTGAAAGTAATACTGGGAATGATTTTTTTTTTTAATTTTGAGACAGAGTCTTATTCTGTCTCCCTCGGTAGAGAGCTATGGAATCATAGCTCACAGCAACCTCAAACTCTTGGGCTTAAGAGATTTTCTTGCCTCAGCCTCCCAAGTAGCTGCAACTATAGGCACCTGCCACAGTGCTCAGATATTTTTAGAAACAGGGTCTTGCACTTGCTCAGGCTAGTTTCGAACCTGTGAGCTCAGGCAAATCTACCCTCCTCAGCCTCCCAGAGTACTAGGATTACAGGCGTGAGCCACCACGCCTGGCCCTGGGAATGATTTTTTAAAAATCAAACACCAGGGCGGCGCCTGTGGCTCAGTAAGTAGGGTGCCAGCCCCATATACCAAGGGTGGCAGGTTCAAACCCAACCCCCGCGTAACTGCAACAACAACAACAAAATAGACAGACTTTGAGGCAGGCGCCTGTAGTTCCAGCTACTTGGAAGGCTGAGGCAAGAGAATCGCCTAAGTCCAGGAGTTGGAGGTTGCTGTGAGGTGTGTGACACCACAGCACTCTACTGAGGGTAACAAAGTGAGACTTTGTCTCTACAAAAAAAAAAAATCAAACACCCGAGAAGGAAATAAAAAAATGGAAAGTAATGAGTAAAGGATACTTCACCCAGAGAAGCAGTGGCCAGAAAATACACAGATACTCAAACTTTTCTTAAGTTAAAATGAGACTCTATTTCACCTTGCATATTAGCAAAAATGTGAAAGTTTGGTAAAATCTAGGATTCTGAGCACATGGGTAATCAATCACTCTTGCTCATTTTTGATGATATTATAAATAGATGCATCTTTTTAAGAGGGAAATTTCATTTTTTTTTTTTTGAGACGGAGCCTCAAGCTATCCCCCTGGGTAGAGTGCCATGGCATCACAGCTCACAGCAACCTCTAACTCCTGGGCTCAAGCGAGTCTCCTGCCTCTGCCTCCCAAGTAGCTGGGACCGCAGGCGCCCGCCACAACGCCCGGCCATTTTTGGTTGCAGCCATCATTGTTATTTGGCGGGCCTAGGCTGGGGATTCGAACCTGCCACCTTAGGTGTAGGATTCGAACCTGCCACCTTAGGTGTACGCGGCTGGCGCCTTAGCCGATTGAGCCACAGGCGCCAAGCCACTCCCTCCCTTTGAAGAAGACAGTGAACAGTTTGGGATTGACCCAAGAGCCCATCATGCTAAGGGAGCACAGCTACATCTATAACTACTGTCCAGACATCCCCCCTTTTGGACAAAAATACTATCTTACTGAATATATTTATCTGCAACTTGGTATTTTCACTGGACTGTATCTCCTAATCCTTTCCAGCCAGTTCACACAGCTCTGTCACATTCCACAGTGTTTTGTTTGGTTTTTGAGAGTCTCCCTCTGATACCCAGGTTAGAGTGTAGTAGCATCATTATAGCTGACAGCAACCTCAAATTCTTGGGCTTCAGCAATTCTCCTGCCTCAGCCTTCCAAGTAGCTGGGACTACAGGCACCACCATGCCTGTCTAATTATTCTACTTTTAGTAGAATTGAGGTCTCGCTCTTGCTCAG
Organism: Galagoides demidoff; assembly: GCA_963574575.1. NCBI lineage: Eukaryota > Metazoa > Chordata > Mammalia > Primates > Galagidae > Galagoides > Galagoides demidoff. Next base: position 28,900 of record CAUYQV010088932.1, read on the forward strand.
GCTGGTCTCGAACTCCTGATCTCAAGCAATCCTCTGCCTTGGCCTCCCAGAGTGCTAGAATTGCAGACAGGCATGAACCACCTCACAGAGCCTCCTTCCACAGTTTTATTGATCATTGCCATATTTCTGTTAATTTCCCATTAAGATCCTTTGTCAAAACTTGGCACCTGTGGCTCAAGCAGCTAAGGTGCCAACCACATATACCTGAGCTGGCAGGTTCGAATCCAGCCCAGGCCCGCCAAACAACAATGATGGCTGCAACCAAAAAATAGCTGAGTGTTGTGGCAGGCACCTGTGGTCCCAGCTACTTGGGAGGCAGAGGCAGGAGACTTGCTTGAGCCCAGGAGATGGAGATTGCTGTGAGCTGTGATGTTACAGCACTCTATCCAGGGTGATAGCTTGAGGCTCTACCTCAAAAAAAAAAAAAAAAAGAAAAAAGAAAAGAAAAGAAAAAGAAAAAGAAAACAAGATCCTTTGTCAATTGTACTCATAAGTCATTTGCCTTTTTCTTATTTTTATGAAAATGTGAGCCATTGACTAAAAGGTGTTCCCTAAGTTTTACCTTAAAACCATTCAGGTGGCAGAGAAAGTGAAAAAAGAAGGAGGGTTGTTCCAGGCCTCAGAGGAGAGGGTTGTAGGGCAGTGGTCCTTGGTGCCTCTAAATCCCCATCATCTTGTCCTTTTTTCCCAGGCCTGGGGCTATGGCAGAATCAAGAGAAGATGGTAGGTAGGAAGGGGAATTGGGAAGAACATTGTTATGCAGGGCACAGTAGTTTAAGCCTGTAATCCCAGCACTCTGGGAGGCCAAGGTAGGTAGATTGCTTGAGCTCAGGAATTCAAGACCAGCCTGAGCAAGAGTGAAACCCCATCTCCATCAAAAATAGAAAAACTGTCCAGGCATTGTGGCAGGCACCTGTAGTTCCAGTTACTCAGGAGGCTGAGGCAGGAAGATAGCTTGAACCCTGGAGTTTGAGGTTGCTGTGATGCTACAGCACTCTACCCAGGGCAACAGAGTGAGACTCTGACTCAGAAAAACAAAAAAAGAGAGAGAGAAGAGCATTACTAAGCTCCTCTAACAAGCCACTTCTTTGTCAGCCTGAGGAAGTCTGACACCTACAGCAGAACTTGAGTTAAGGTTCCTGAGGGAGGGATCTAGTGGCCACACAACTCACTCCCCAAAGCAAGGTCTTCCACTAGGCCCATCAGAAAGGACATATCTATGATTCCTCATTCCCTTTTCTCCTCAGTATCCTCCTCCTACCAGCTAGTCCTAGGAACCACTCCTTTTCACCTGCAGGGGCTGCACCAACTAGCACCTGCCCCTTCTTACCTCTGTACCAAAAGACCTACCCTTCCTTACTCTGCAGGATCTGGCTAGCCTCATCAACCCAAATCCCCCACCTCCATTCTTTTTTCTTTCCTTTCTTTCTTTCTTTCTTTTTTTTTTTTTTTTGACACAGCGTCTTACTATATCGCCCTCAGTAGAGTGCTGTAGCATCACAACTCACAGCAACCTCAAACTCTTGGGCCAAAGCCATTCTCTTGCCTCAGCCTCCCAGGTAGCTGGGACTACAGTTGTCCACCACAATGCCCAGCTATTTTTTGTTGTTGTTGCAGTTGTCATTGTTATTTAGCTGGCCAAGTCCAGGTTCAAATCCTCCACACTCAGTGTATGTGGCTGGCACCGTAACCACTGTGCTACGGATGCCAAGCACCCCCACTTCCATTCTATAGAGACAGGGCCTTTCTCTCCCCATTCCTTCCCTCTCTGTACCCCACCTAATTTTATCCTTAAGTCTCACCTCCCCCAGAAAGTCCACCTTGATCTTCAGAGTAACTGGGGTCCCTTTGAATGCCTCATTGGGGCTGCCAGCAAAGTTTGCAAGGGTAAATGTATTTGTGTGATAATTTGAAGATGTGCCTGTGTCTATAAGGAGGATGAATGCTCAAGTCTTTACCCTATTGCTTTATCAATTTAACCACCATTTACCTAGCATGCTGTGAGTCAAGTACAATTTGGAGAGTTTGGGGTGTCATTGTAAACCAAGGCCACTCTGCCAGTAGGGAAGAGACAAATCACTCACACTATTACACAGAAGTCTGGAATAGGAGAGCATCATGCTGTGAGTTCATGACCTGGGGCTGCAGCAAACACTACTCTGATAAAGGAGCTTAAATAGGGACCCACTCACCCTCAGCTCCATCAATGTTGTGCTTAGATATCTGTTTCCCACTGGTGCCTGTCATGCAATTTCTCTGGGTGATTATTTGTGGAAGGAAAGGGGACCGGAAGAATCGAGGCTACAGGAGGGATTCTGCGTGGGGAATTCTTTTTTTTTTTTTTTTTGAGACAGTCTCAAGCTGTCGCCCTGGGTAGAGTGCTCAGTGTCACAGCTCACAGCAATCTTAAAATCTTGGTCTTAAGCAATTCTCTTATCTCAGCCTCCCAGGTAACTGGGACTACAGGCACCCATCACAACATCCAGCTATTTTTGTTGTTGTTGCAGTTCTCATTGTTGTTTTAGCTGGCCTGGGCTGGGTTCAAACCCACCTGCGTTGGTGTACGTAGCCAGCGCTCTACCCACTGAGCTACGGGCGCCGCCTGCGTGGGAATTCTTTTTTTTTGGAGATAGAGCCTCTCAAGTTGTCGCTCTGGGTAGAGTGCCCTGGCATCTCAGCTCACAGCAACCTCCAACTCCTGGGCTCAAGCGAGTCTCCTGCCTCTGCCTCCCAAGTAGCTGGAACTACAGGCGCCTGCCACAACGCCTGGCTATTTTTTGGTTGCAGCCATCATTGTTGTTTGGCGGGCCCGGGCTGGATTCCAACTCGCCAGCTCAGGTGTATATGGCTGTTGCCTTAGCCGCTTGAGCCACAGGCGCCGAACCGGAATTCTTGAGTACATGTGGGCCATGGCGTCCGGTGTGTCCATCTCTCTTGTCTGCAACTGGGTGAAGCCTTCTCTTTCACTTGCCCATGCGTTCATCTACTCCGCTCAAGTTAACACACGTGTTCCAAGAGCAATCCGTTCAGGCACCCGAAAGGATGTCCCTGAGACCTGAGATGGAAGAACTGACACAGCCCGAGCTCACCAAGCCTCCCTTCTGCTGGGGTCGAAGATTCTGCTTCGCGATAGGGGTGCGGCGGTAGCTAGGCAGCTGGCACAGGGAGGAAGCCGGGCTGCAGTCCCACGTCCACCCTGCCCCTCTTGGCACCGCCCTGAACGCCCACTGCGGTCCCTGCGGGCCGCGGGTTCACTGCTTGCCAGCCAATGAGCGCTGCCCGGCAGGGCGCGCCCACCGGTACCTGGGGCATAAAGGCGCGACGGCTCTGCTACCCCGACGCTTCTGATCCTGACCCTCAGAAGGAACTCACCATGGTGCTGTCTCCCGCGGACAAGAGCAACGTCAAGGCCGCCTGGGAAAAGGTTGGCGGCCATGCTGGTGACTATGGCGCGGAGGCCCTGGAGAGGTGAGGACCCTC
>CAUYQV010088933.1:0-10195 GCA_963574575.1 Galagoides demidoff
TGGTCCCAGCTACTTGGGAGGCAGAGGCAGGAGACTCACTTGAGCCCAGGAGTTGGAGGTTGCTATGAGCTGTGATGCCATGGCACTCTACCCAGGGGGATAGCTTGAGGCTCCGTCTCAAAAAAAAAAAAAAAAAAATCCAGGTCTGGAGGAGGGTCCAAGACCCAAGACACTCTGGAAGCTCCCAGGCAAAGCTGCTGCTTCTATTGTCCATTGTGACCAGCAAAGCTCCGTGGGCCCTGATGATGATGTGAATGCATTTTCTTTCTTTCCAGGGGTATTTAAGCTCCAACATTCCACACTGTAATAGGCACCTAACTCAGAAGCTCCAACCCACTTGTTGTGTGGCCTCCCTAAGCAATTCCATCTCCCAGAGCCTCTTGGCTACCTGAGTCTGGTGTTTCTTCTTGCCTAAGATTTTGAATATGATAATTAACATCCTTTCCACAATTTCAATCTTGGCTCTGTTAATGAGGTTTTACACATGTGATGTTCTCCTTAGCTACTGTCCCCAACCCCTACACAAAGGGAACCATTTTCTGAGGGATAATTCAGTCCATTGCTTTGGACCCCAATATGGGCCAATGGCTGATATCCTCCCACAGATGCCCCTCTGTTGACAGAGGCTGTGTCTGACCAGGTGATATTTCTTTTCTTTTCCTTTTGGGTAAAAGGACTCATCAAAACCAGACACAATGGCATGGGACTGTAGACCTCATACTCGGAAGGCTAAAGCAAGAGGATGGGTTTAGCATAGGAGTTTGAAGCTTTAGTGTGCTATAATTGAACCCGGGAATAGTCAGTGTACTCTAGCCTCAGCAACACAGCAGGACCTTGTCTCAAAAAAAACCCAAAAAACCAGGCATCAGCGCAATGGACCACACCTGTAAACCCAGCACTCTGGGAGGCCCAGGCAGGTGGATTGTTTTAAGCTCAGGAGTTCCAGAACTAGCCTGAGCAAGAGTGAGACTCTGTCTCTACTAAAAATAGAAATATTAGCTGAGCATTGTGGCAGAAGCCTGTAGTCCCAGCTACTAGGGAGGCTGAGGTAGGAGGATCACTTGAAGCCAGGAATTTGAGGTTGCCAAGAGCAATCATGACACCATGCACCCTATCCAGGATGACAGAGTGATACTCTGTTTCAAAAATAAATAAATAAAAATATTTAAATTTGGAAAGAATCTAAACATTTCACTTGTTACCTAAATTATGGAGCATTCGTAAAATGGGATGGAAAATAATTCTAAAAATAAAAATAATTTTGTAATTGACAAAATTACAAATTGACAGAGAGACATATGTATGGGTCTATTCCCAAGTTTTTAAAACACAGAACAACATCCATGAGCTTGGGGGTGAAGGGTATGGAGGGAACCTGCTGAGGAGCTGGGAAGGCTGAAGGTGTCACTCTGGTGGCAACAACAGGGGTGTGTGCGGGTGCCCTAAAATTCATCGAGCTGTGTACCCAAGACTTAGGGATGTTATTGTGTGGTGTAAGTTTTACCTTAACAAACAAGGAAAAGAACCACACACACACACACAAAAGGAAATGGGAGATCATCAGAAGCAAGCATGAGCTCACCAACTAATAGTCACAAAAACCCAAACCAACAATAGGACATAATCATACACATAGCAAGAACCCATTTTGGTTTGAAGAAGAAAGAAAGCATTTAGAAATATACCCTCCTGGGTGGTGCCTGAGGCTCAGTGAGTAGGGCACCGACCCCATATACTGAGGGTGGCCGGTTTGAGCCTGGCCCTGGCCAAACTGTAACAAAAAAATAGCCAGGCATTGTGGCAAGTGCCTGTACTCCCAGGTACTAGAGAGGCTGAGGCAAGAGAATCGCCTAGTCCCAGGAGTTGGAGGTTGCTGTGATGTTTACCGAGGGTGATAAAGGGAGACTGTCTAAAAGAGAAAGAGAAATATACCCTCCTGGAAGGCTATTTATTTACCAGATATTAAGGGCTCACTCTAACTCACTCCTTTCACCCTCTCTCCCTCCTTCCCAGCTTCCCTCTCAAGGACAAGAACTTCTGACCCTTCCTTATACATGTCAGGAAGGTCTGCACACTTGATGCTTTTCTCTCAAGTATCCATGAAGCTCATCCTCTCCATCCCTGAGGCTCATCCTCTCTGTTCCTTCCGATAAATCATTTTCTGAATTAGTCAAACATTTTCTCCTCAGAGAAGCCTTCCGCGACCTCCCACGCTAATCCCTTATCCAGTCACTTCTTTCCCCCACCGGCTTTGCTTCTTCTCCCAGCACTGACCACTACCAGGCTTCATGCTGTGTGTTTGCTGACAGACTTTTCTCCTGCCACCTGAGTCCAGGGCAGAGCCTGGCCTGCTTGCCTCAGCCACTTTTCCAGGGGACTCCAGCCAGAACCTGCTATCAGATTCAGTGACGATTTGCTAAATGGCCAAACAAATGAAGGTGGCAATGAATCTCTGGGTCACAGGAACACAGATGGTATTAATTTTCTTCCTTGTACTTTTTGCTATTGTCTGAATGTTTGTGCCCCCTTCCCCAGCCCCCCAATTCACACATTTGAAACCTTCATTTTCAGTGTGATGACAGTAGGAGGCAGGGCCTTTAGGAAGTGATTAGAACATTAGGGTGAAGCCCTCATGAATGGGAGCTTTATGAAAGAGATCCCAGAGCCCCCCGCACCCCCCTGCGCTGTGAGCACACAGTGAGAAGGTGACTGTGTAAGTACAAGGAAGTGACTCGCCAGGCACCAAATCTGCTGGTGACTTGGTCTCAGATGTCCCAGACATCTATACTGTGATACGTAAACTTTTGTTTATAGGTTACTCAGTCTGTAACTTTTTTTTTTTTTTTAAGCTGGCCCAGGCCAGGTTCAAGTGCACCACCCTCAGTGTATGTGGCTGGTGCTGTAACCACTGCGCTATGGGCACATGTGACATTTTGTTATAGCAGCTGGAATGAGCAAACATATACTTTTCATTTTTTGAAATGTTTTTATAATGAACAGATATTACCATTATAATAATTTTTTTCCCAAAAGAATCATATTTGTATTAGTTTGCTAGGGTTACAGGAAGAAATACCACCACAGACTGGGTAGCTAAAACATTTATTCTCTCACAGTCCTGGAGGCTGGAAGTCCAAGACTCACATGTCAGCAGGGTTGGTTCCTTCTGAGGCTGTGAGGAGGATCTGATACGGTCTTCTGTCCTGGCCTCCTGTGGTTTGCTGGCAATCTTTAGTGTTCCTTGGCTGGTAGATACATCACTTTGGTCTCTGCTTTCATCTTCATGGGGCATTTAACCTGTGTGCTCATCTCTGTCCAAATTTCTCCTTCTTCTTTTTTTTTTTTTTAAGAAACAGAGTCTCACTTTGTCACCCTTGGTACAGTGCTGTGGTGTCACAGCTCACAGCAACATCCAGCTCTTGGGCCTAGGCAATTCTCTTGCCTCAGCCTCCCGAGTAGCTGGGACCACAGGCACCAGCCACAATGGCTGGATATTTTTTGTTGCAGTTTAGCTGGGGCCGGGTTTAAACCTGTCACCTTCGTTATATGGGGCTGGCACTCTACTCACTGAGCCACAGGCTCCACCCTTCTTTTTTTTCTGAGACAGTCTTACTCTATCACCCTCGGTAGAGTGCTGTGACCTCATCATAGCTCATAGCAACTTCAAACTCTTGAGCTTGAACAATCCTCTTGCCTCAGCCTCCCAAGTAGCTGGGACTACAAGTCCCCACCACTATACCCAGTTAGTGTTGTTGTTTTTTTTTCCTATTTTTATTAGAGAAATGAGTCTCGCTCTTTTTCAGGCTGGTCTCGAACTCAAGAGCTTAAGCAATCCAGCCACCTTGGCCTCCTAGAATGCTAAGATTACAGGTGTGAGCCATCCCGCTCAGCCCAAATTTCTCCTTCCTAAAAGGGCACAAGGCAGGCAGCCCCTGTAGCTCAGTGGCTCAGCTCCTGTAGCTCAGTGTAGGGTGCTGGCCATGTACACAGAGGCTGGCAGATTCAAACCTGGGCCAGGCCAGAGAAAACAACAATGACAATCACAACAACAACAACAACAAATATCCAGGTATTGTGGCAGGCACCAGTAGTCCCAGTTACATGGGAGGCTGAGGCAAGAGAATTGCTTAAGCCCAAGAGTTTGAGGTTGCTGTGAGCTGTGACACCATAGCACCCTACCCAGAGTGACAGCTTAACTCTGTCTCAAAAAGAAAAAAAAAAAAAGGCACAAGGCATATTAGATAAGGGTCCACCCTAATGACTTCATTTTATCTTTGATTACCTGTGTAAAGATCCTATATCCAGATGAGGTCATATTCCACGGTTACTTGGGTGTTAGGACTCCAAACATTTAGGAGACACCATTGAACCTATAACAAAGATATTCCCTTAAAAAATGATAGATGTAAAGAAGACAGGTGAATGATTAACAAATGTGAAATAAGGCTCATCATCCTGAATCATCAGATAAATGCAAATCAAAACCACCCTGAGATATCACCTAACCCCAGTGAGAATGGCCCACATCACAAAGTCTCAAAGCTGCAGATGCTGGGCGGCACCTGTGGCTCAGTGAGTAGGGTGCCGGCTCCATACACCAAGGGTGGCAGGTTCAAACTTGGCCCCAGCCAAACTGCAACAAAAAAATAGCCACGCATTGTGGCGGGTGCCTATAGTCCCAGCTACTCAGGAGACTGAGGCAAGAGAATCGCCTAAGCCCAAGCTGGAGGTTGCTGTGAGCTGTGATGCCACAATACTCTACCAAGGGTGACAAAGTGAGACTCTGTCTCAAAAAAAAAAAAAAAAAAAAGCTGCAGATGTTGGCGTGGATGTGGAGAGAAAGGAATACTTTTACACTGCTGGTGGTGCAAACCAATACAACCTTTTTGGAAGACAGTATGGAGAAACCTTAAAGAACTCAAATTAGGCTCGGTGCCTGTAGCTCAACCAGCTAAGACGCCAGCCACATACACCTGAGCTGGTGGGTTCGAATCCAGCCCGGACCCGCCAAACAACAATAACGGTTGCAGCCAAAAAATAGCCAGGCATTGTGGCAGGCGCCTGTGGTCCCAGCAACTTGGGAGGTAGAGGCAGGAGACTCACTCGAGCCCAGGAGTTGGAGGTTGCTGTGAGCTGTGATGCCATAGCACTCTACCCAGGGTGACAGCTTGAGGTTCTGTCTCAAAAAAAAAAAAAAAAGAACTCAAATTAGACTTCCCATTTGATCCTGCAATCCCATTAGTAGGCAGCTACCCAGAAGAAAAAACATCATTTTACATAAGGACATTTGTACTAGATTGTTTACTGCAGCTCAATTTACAATCACTGAAATGTGGAAACAACCTAAATGCCCACCAACCCAGGAATGGATTAACAAGCTGTGGTATATGTATACCATGGAATACTATTCAGCCATTAAAAGAGATGGAGACTTAGCTGGGGTGTGATGGCTCACGCCTGTAATCCCAGCACTGTGGGAGGCTGAGGAGGTGATAGAATCAGGAGTAAACTGCTCAAGTAAACTTGCCCCACCCCAGCAGGGTCAGGTTCATGGCCCTCCCAGGAAATAGGAATGCCACCAATCCTGGCTGCCCTAACCCTTTAAATCCCTGTCTGCCATAGCCCACGTGTGGATTTCTCCCTGATCAGGAATCTCACCCCGCCTGCACTTCAGGTGGAATAAAGTCCACTTTAATTGCATGAGTTGGATGTTTTCCTTTCGTTTCGTTTCGTGCCTTGGAATGATTTTATCCTTGGGTCTGGAACCTTTCAGGAGGGAGAATTGATTGAGCTCAGCAGTTCAAGACTTGCCTAAGTTGAGAGTAAGGCCCAACTCCTAAAAATGGAAAAACTCAGCCAGGCACCGAGGCAAGCACCTGTAATACCAGTGGCTTCTGGAGGCTGAGGCAGTGGGATGCCCACAGCCCTAGTCTGAGGTTGCAGTGACCTATGTTGCTATTGCACTCTGCTCAGGGCATGGTGTGGGACTCTGTCTCAATTAAAAAAAAAAAAACAAAAAACAGAGAGGGAGATGGAGACTTTACATCTTTTGTATTAACCTGGATTGAGGTGGAATGAATGAATTCTTTTTTTTTTTTTTTTTTTTTTTTATACAGAGACTCAAGCTGTCCCCCTGGGTAGAGTGCTGTGGCATCACAGCTCACAGCAACCTCCAACTCCTGGGCTCAAGCGAGTCTCCTGCCTCAGCCTCCCAAGTACCTGGGACCACAGTCACCCACCACAACGCCCGGCTATGTTTTGGTTGTAGCCATCATTGTTGTTTGGCGGGACCAGGCTGGATTCAAACCTGCCACCTTAGGTGTATGTGGCTGGCGCCTTAGCCACTTAAGCCACAGGCGCTGAGCCAAAGGAATGAATTCTTAGTAAAGCGTCACAAGAATGGAGAAGCAAGAATCTAATGTACTCAATTTTAATAAGGCAGTAGATGATCTAATACAAGGTGGGAGGTAGGGGAATGAAGGAGCCGGGAGTGGGGAGAAGGGGGGGATGGGGACATGGTGCATGGCACACCTCTTAGGGGCCGGACACAATTATAAGAGGGACTTTACCTAACAAATGTGATCAGTGTAACCTAATTCTTTGTACCCTCAATGAATCCCAAACAATAAATTAAAAAAAAAAAAGATAGACTTCTGAAATTCAAATGTCTGAAGCTTGTGAAATTTTAAACCTGTGCATGTGGAGAAGATGAAGTCTTCAATAAGTTTTCTTAAGGTTAATGCTTTCACTAATGTCTATGAGCTGCTTGAGAAGATTTGAGTCACAAATTCAGGAAGTGGGACAGTAGAGCACATCTTGCTGGAGGGTGGGTGCTTTTACATTTGCTTTGATTCTCTACCACTGAAGCTTCTTGTGTCTAAGGTCTGTCTTCTTGTCTCTTTCTCTGAGAAGAGCTCGAGCAGGTCACTTCCAAAGGGGAACTCTCCTCTGCCGTAGTGGCACATAGCTATCCAAGGAGCTGGAAATCCTTCTCAAGGAGCCACCACATTCTCCCCGCACCACTGGAAGGAAAACCTTCCTTTGGAAGAGGCTTGGCCTCATTAATGCTTTGGGGGGGGTTCTTTCTTTTTAAGCTTATTTTTGTATCCTGTTATTAAATGAAACGCAACCTCCCTCTGTGGAGAATGGGAAGAAGTAATTACTTTGTTTTTTTGTTTTTTAAACAGAAAACCTAAAAATTTTCCGGCAATTATGCAGCCATTGACATGGCTTAGTGACTTTTATACAATTCTTTCCTATTCTTCTTAGGTTTGCTTTGTCCTGAGCGAATTCCAGCACTTGGGTTTCCTGTGGCTGTTAGATTGGCATATGCCTGGCTGGTTTGTGCACCAGGGGAGGACAGTGGGGTTCCTATTCTTCTCTTTCCTGGCTTTGTTGGCTATTCACATGCCACCAGCTTTTCCACACTGCCTGCCACCTGGGAAGAATCCTGTCTGTAATCTTTTATCCTAAAGGAATCCTGCCTAGAACGTTGGGGGTGACAAAAAATATATAGAAAAGAGAGAAAAGTTAAAATTGGAATAGATGCTAAAAACTGCTGGTAAGCTTTGCAAAAAAAAAGAAAAGAAAACAATTAGATTTTCTTAGGAGCCAAGTGAAAGGAGACATAGGTTGGGATGTCTTGAGGACGTCCAGGGGACGCCCGCAGTGCTGTGGGCTGCAGCCACTCATCTGCCTCACCTTCCCTGCTCTCTTGGGTGGCAGCAGTTAGGCAACTGGCAGGCCTAGATTTTTCTGGCAAAGTCCTCTGTTTAATTTTTTTCTCTACTTTGTCAGTAATAACAGTAAGTTAGCAGCAATATCATTAACTACAACATGCATTAAGCTTTCTCTGAGTGAGTTATGCTGTTTCTGTGAATTATTTCACGTTATGCTCACAAAACCTTACGGAGTAAATACCACTGTTCTCACGTTTTTCAGATGAAGAGACCCAGATGCAAAGACAGGTGTAGTATCTGATCAGGTCCCAGCTTCCTTGCTGGATGCTGCCCAGGAGGGACTTTCCAGGGTGCTCAGTGCCGAGATTTCCCTCCAGTTTGCCCTCTGCATCCTCACACTTTTACACACGTAGTTGTACCTCTTCAGGAGAAAAGGAACTGGGCTCACTAACGTGCCCAAGTTCACTGAAGTTAGATTCTCACCCAGCACCAATGTAGCCTCTTCCCAGTCCAGGAAGATGGACTCAGCATGTGGCCTTTGAGGACCTCACCAGGGAGAGCTGCCTGACCTAAGCTATGTTAGGTACTTGCTGGATGCCCTGGGACACTTTTGAAAGAGAGGCACTTCGACTGGCAGAGATCTCACAGACCACCAAGGCTTGTAAGAAAGGTCTTTATTGGTGGGGGAGGGAGACTGCAGAGCAGCACGAAGGAGGAGAGAAAAGGGAAGAGGAAAGAGGAGAGAAAAGAGGGAAGAGAGATAAGGAGAGAGTGGGGAAGAGAAGGGAAGGGAAGGGGAGAGAGAGAAGGGGGGCAGGGTACGGGGACATATTCTTATATAGGGAAGTTTCAGAATGGTGATGGGCTGGTGGGATAACCAATAAGGAGTTATTCCTCTGGCGGAAAGAGCCATTAGGGGCGGCAGCAGGAAATTGGAACAGGGTGATGAGGTAAGCAGGCCACTCCCTGTGCTAAGGAGGTGTTGTAACTTTAAGGGGAGGAAGGGGCTTTTGGGGGGGAAGGGGCTTTCTGAGGCAATTATCTAACATTCTTCCCTTCTTGACATATAAGAAATAGAGGGTTGGCCTTGGGAGAGTGGATGTTGAGTTCTCTCTTCTGTAATTTCTTTCTGCTGGGAGGGGCACATAGTTTTAATTGGCCAACTAGAGGATGATTATGAATTTTCATTGGGAGGATATGGTGGCTGTTTAGAAGTGGTGTTCAGGAAGGTCTTGTGGTCTGGAGTAGAGCGTAGCCCATTCACGGAGAAGAGTTTTTTCTTCTTGTAGGTTGGGAGCTGTATCTGGGATGTAGGTTTGAAGTATCAGTTGAGTGGTTACCTGTTGGGATAACTTTGAGAGTTGGGTTTGAATAAAACGCGTTATGCATGGAATTATTAGTTTAAGGATGACAACTATAGGTGTGAAGAAACGTAGAAGTGTAATTTAGAGTAGGTTTTGAGTGAATTAAGAGAAGTTGGATGACTTGGATTTACATTTTTTTTTAGAGTTTGAGGTTTATTTTTATGTTAATTTGAGTGGCCTATTTTATATGGGTTGTTGGATAGAGAGAGAGAGGAAGTATTGGAATCGGTTTATTTTGGGTAATAATTTTAAAATTAGGTAGTAATATAATTATAGAATAGAGACTTTGAATTTATTTGTGAGAGAGGAAAGAGCTTTGAGAAATTGTAGTAAAGTTTGAGAGTTGGGGTGAAACAACTTGTGGAGATAGATGAGGTTTTGAGTGGGAGGTTGATTTGTTTCTTTTATTGTATTAGCAATAGGGGTAGAAATAAGTAGGTGAGAGGAGGTATTGGAATAGGTTAGAGGCAGTAGGTAAGAGGGATGTAGGATTTAGTATGGGATATGTGTTAAATGATAATGATGGGTTAGATAAGAGACAGGTTAGAAGGTTAAGAATGTGGCATGGTGGTAGGGTTTGAAGATTTTTATATGTTGAAAGATTAGATAGAGAATGAGGAGATGGGATAGTAGTAGGGGAATTAAAAGTGAGTTTCTTCGATTTTTGTATTAGAGTAACTGTGGCTGTTAATGCCTTGAGACAAGGGGCCTAATTTTGAATAGTGTGATTGGATTATTTTGAGAGATAAGTAATTGGAGTAAAGGTGGGGTTTAGCTGTTGTTTAAGTATGTTGAGAGTAAATTTACAGTCTTTCATGATATATAGAAGGAAGTGGTGAGAAAGATTAAGAAGGTGGAGGGATGGAGGTTTTAATAAAGTATGTTGTAGAGATTTAAAAGGAGTGGAAATGGAGGTTAGGAGAGGTTTATGAGGGTTACCTTGAGTAGTATTATATAAAGGAATAGTTAGGAGAGAAAAGTTGGGAATTTATGTTTTTGAGGTATTTAGTTAATCTTTTTTTTTTTTTTTTTGAGACAGAGCCTCAAGCTATCCCCCTGGGTAGAGTGCCATGGCATCACAGCTCATAGCAACCTCCAACTCCTGGGCTCAAGCGAGTCTCCTGCCTCCGCCTCCCAAGTAGCTGGGACCAC
>CAUYQV010088934.1:0-21366 GCA_963574575.1 Galagoides demidoff
TGGTCCCAGCTACTTGGGAGGCTGAGGCAGGAGACTCGCTTGAGCCCAGGAGTTGGAGGTTGCTGTGAGCTGTGATGCCATGGCACTCTACCCAGGGGGATAGCTTGAGGCTCTGTCTCAAAAAAAAAAAAAAAAAAAGAAAGTGCTGGGTTAGACATAGACATAAGCCACTCACTGTACCCAGCCTTTAACCCTATTTTTGAAATGAGTATATTGAGGATAGAAGATACTAAATAGCCTTCCCCAAATCACACACTAGTCAGTAGGACAGCTAGGATTTTTACCTAGCTCTGGCCAGTCCTAGAGACCACCTCTTAAATTATGTTGACTCTCAAAATGCACTGCTTCGTGATATAATTCCACAATTTAAATACCATAAAATTGTTCCTGATATGAATTTTATTAGTTTTAGCTCCTCACTTGTTATAATACCCATCATAATTCCTTTTGATTTTTATTTTTTAATTACAAAAGCAATGTTTATTGTAGAAAATTAGAAACTATTTTCTTCAAGATAACAAGAATAAGGAAATTATTACCCATAATGCCACATTCTAGGGGGCAAATAATTTTAATCAAAAGGGTACATCCTGTATGATACCATTTATATGATGTTCTGGAAAAGGCAAAAACTATAGTAAGAAGCAGTGGTTTCCAGGGGCTGTCCTACAAAGGGGTAATGGAAATGTTCTATGGCTTGATTGTGGTAGTAGTTATATGACTGTATACATTTCTGAAAACCAATAGAACTAAACACTAAAATGGTACATTTTCCCACATGTAAATTATACCTCAAAAAATGTGATTAGAAAAAATTAACACTTTGCTATGTATTCTTTCATACTTTTTCCTATGCATATATATGTATATTGTTTTCTAAAAATAGTTTATACTATTTTTATTTATGTATTTATTTTTTGAGACAGAGTTTCACTTTGTTGCCCTTGGTAGAGTACCATGGCATTATAGCTCACAGCAACCTCAAACTCCTGGGCTTAAGTGATCCTCTTGCCTCAGCCTCCCAAGTAGCTGGGACTAAAGGTGCCCACCACAACACCCAGCTATTTTTCAAGACGAGGTCTCACTCTGGCTCACGTTGGTCTCAAACCTGTGAGCTCAGGCAATCCACCCACCTCAGCCTCCCAACTGCTGGGATTACAGGTGTGAGCCTATGCGCCCAGCCTATGCTATTTTTATTAAACACATTTTATTTTTAGAGCATTTCTAGATTAAGAGAAAAATTGCAAAGATAGTACCAAGTTGTATCCATCCCCCTACATTACTTACAATTTACATTAGCATGATACATTTGTTACAATTAGTGTGCCAATATTGAAACATTGTTTACTAAAGTCATAGATAATTCTGATTCCTTAGTTTCTACCTAATATCCTTTCTTTTCCCCTAGAATCCCATCCAGAATCCCAACCACATTTCTTGTAGTTGTCCTATCTCTTTAGACTCCTCTTAGCTGTGACAGTTTCTCAGATCCTTGTTTTGATGACCTTGACAGCTTTGAGGTCAGGTATTATAGGAAGCCACACCATGGAATTTGTCATGCTTTTCTGATGCTTAGCCTGAGGTTACAGGTTTGGGGGCAGGAAGACCACAGAGCCAAAGTGCCATTTTTATTACTTCTATATTATGTTTTATAACCTAATTTTTCATTCAAAAATGTGTCAAAGGCATATTTTCTACTTCATAAATATGTAAATCTATAGCCTTCTTAATAGTAATGATAATATTCTGTTGTACGAAGATAGAAAAATTAGTTTTACCCACAACCTGTTATTGGACACTTAGAGATTCACTGTAGTGTTTTCACTATTACAACAAATGTTACAATGTATATATTTGTGCAAACATCTTTGCAAATTTTTTTGATTATAAAGGAAACTTCTTTCACTTTTTTAAAAGGGCTTTTGGAACATGGTATTAATATTTTATTTCCCTTCAATAAACATTGTTACCAATTTGAGCTTCTAACAGTAGAGTTTCAGTACTCTGCTTTGTCACATTCCAGCTAATACTGGATATTATTTTTCTTTTCCACCTTTGTCAATTGTAGTAGAACAATGTATTGTATTGCAGTGTACTGACTGACTTGTTTCCCTATTAGTATCTCCTGCTAGACAGTGAGCACCTAAAGGAAAATGATTAAGTCCTATTCATTTTGGGGTACCCAGAGTCTATAAGTTACTGCATGAAAAGAAATAGACTCAGCAGAAGGGAGAGGTAGGGAGAGGGAAGGTGGGAATCCAAAAGTGATTGTGTGATCTGACAAGACAATCCATGCTAAGAAGAAGGTTTTCCCCATCACTGGGTGCAATTGTATCCTCTGGGCCAAGCCTCCATGTGTGTTATGTAATATGAAGGTGTGGCTGCACTCATGTCAGCTTCAGACCAGGTAGGAGAGAAATCTACACTAGACCTAAGAGGGTAAACAGGATCTTGCTATTTTCCTCAAATAATAAGAACAATAGTGGGGATTTATTTTACCAACTCTGAAAGGGAGGATCACCTTATAGTTCCTTGAAGCTGAAATACCATTCATCTTCCCATACCACAAGCTTTTCTAAATGATTATATATATTTGTGATTTTCAGATCTTTTTCTCTTAGGCAATACTATATTATTTGTGATTTTGCTAATCATTAGTCATGGCTGCCAAAAATTTTATTGTTCTTTCTTTCTACACACTTCCCCAATATTTTATTTATATCACTTTTTATGAAATACTTGCTTCCTCTCCTTCCCCATACTCTGCTCTTCCTAGATCTTGATGTTACTTATAAATGTGCCATACAACCATAATGATAAATGTTACTGTTTTAATTTGTCACTCATTGGAAGATGACACTACAGAAAGAAAAGGAATAGGTGTTTTTGTATTACTTTTTTGTTTGTTTTGTCTTTCAGTTTTGCAAGGTTGACTCATTTAGCCAGGTCTAAAAAAAGAAAACTATTCTTGGAGGCCTGATGACAAATTCTGAATTTGTCAACTTTTTCAGTTTTCAGGGGAAGATTTTCCTAAGGTGATGCTATTTAAAGCATACTTCACATCTAAGAATTTCCCTATGTGCCACATCTCTGCCAGTTATCCCATTAACCTCTCCCAAGAGTGTGGGAGTGCCCTTCCAATAGGGTCTGACAAAGACTAGACCCCAAGTTGTGAGATAGAATTTATTATCTTTGAAGTAAAATAATCAGCTCGGCACCTGTGGCTCAAGTGGCTAAAGTGCCAGCCATATACACCTAACGTGGCGGGTTTGAATCCAGCCTGGGACCCGCCAAACAACAATGACAGCTGCAACCAAAAAATAGCCAGGCATTGCAGTGGGCACCTGTGGTCCCAGCTACTTGGGAGGCAGAGGCAGGAGACTCGCTTGAGCCCAGGAGTTGGAGGTTGCTGTGATCTGTGATGCCATGGCACTCTACCCAGGGTGACAGCTTGAGGCTCTGTCTCAAAAAGAAAAAAAAAAGTTCCTTTGGCTCGGCGCCTGTGGCTCAGGTGGGTGAGGCACCAGCCACGTACACCTAAGGTGGCAGGTTCGAAACCAGCTTGGGCCCGCCAAAGAACAATGACGGCTGCAACCAAAAAATAGCCGGGCGTTGTGGCAGGCACCTGTAGTTCCAGCTACTTGGGAGGCTGAGGCAGGAGACTCGTTTGAGCACAGGAGTTGAGGTTGCTGTGAGCTGTGATGCCATAGCACTCTACCCAGGGGGAGAGCTTGAGGCTCTGTCTCAAAAAAAAAGAAGTAAAATAATCTCCCACAAATTAACAATGTGAGAGAGAGAGAGATAGAGAGAGATTGTAACATATATTAGGGCAGGATGAAGAGAAATTCAAAGAGCCAGACAAGTTGCTGGAGTAAGAAATTCTGCAATATTAAAATTGATTTTATAATTTGGATCTTTCTGTGGTCTGTAATGAATCTCTCAATAGCTAAATTTGTCAGCAGAGGGAAATAACTTTACTACGTAAAAGAGAGTTTACAGAATAGTGATAAAATATTAAAACAAGCATTTTGTAGTGAATGAAACCATTAGTCCTGATTCTCCATCAGCTAATTTATCATAGAATTATTTTTCTGCAAAAGAAATTATTTGTCTGTGTCACATAAGCATTTAAGTTGAATGCTTTAAAATATATGTCTTTAGAGTTTTTTCTTATTTGAAAATAATTTTCCCTGTTGTCTTAGAGTGATTACTTAGAAATTATTCAGTAATTTCTTTCACTAGAACATTGTCAATAATAATTATGTTACCTGAAAAAGTAATATTCTATATTGAGGATAAATTAGCTGATGTTCTCATAAGAACTTTCTATTGCTCTGAATAAGTTATATTAGTTGATCTTAGCCTAGACAATCTTACTATTAACTCCAGTAATCTAGAGGATGGAATTTTTTGAGAAGAAAGCAGTCAAAAGAAATAGAAGGTGAAAATCAATGAGGAAATTAAACATCATCTAAATTATCAACATGTTCACCTGAGACTGTAACTGAGAAGGAAAAAAGAAGATCAGAATTGAGTTTCAAGAAGCAGCCTCTTACCTTCCTATCTTTAAAGGATCAAATTTGATAAGGAATCTAGAGTGTTTCCTTGACATTCTGAGGAAAGGAACTTAAGAGTTTAGGCATTTAATAATCAATTGATAATCATTAGGCATTTAAGTAAACTAAAGTGAACATATCTGACTGCATTCCAGAATGTTAAATCCTTTAGAATAACCAGATACTACATTAAACCTTTAATATATTAAGTTAGGCATAAGAGGTTTCTAGTAATGTATTTTTTTCAGAAGACAGGTTTCCCAGGCCCTTGTTGGAGCAGCATGCAGAGTGATTTCAGCTTAGTCAAATGTTTTGATAAAACAAGACCTTCAAATGGAGTAAGTTCAGCCACTGTAGTCATAAAAATCAGTCAAGATAATTTAAACAACTATGTAAACTGAAGATGGTGGAGGCAAAATTTCTGTCATAAAACAGTAAGAGACCAATAAGAATTATTCTCTGTTCTATACTCTGTTTCCACCATGTCTCTACTTTGCTCAAAAAATCTGTCCTTTCCTACTTCTTTTTTTTTTTTTTTTGAGACAGAGCCTCAAGCTATCCCCCTGGGTAGAGTGCTCTGGCATCACAGCTCACAGCAACCTCCAACTCCTAGGCTCAAGTGAGTCTCCTGCCTTAGCCTCCCAAGTAGCTGGGACCACAGTTGCCCACTACAACACCCGGCTATTTTTTTGGTTGCAGCCATCATTATTGTTTGGCGGGCCCGGGCTGGATTCGAACCTGCCACCTTAGGTATATATGGCTGGCGCCTTACCACTTGAGCCACAGGTGCCGAGCCTCTCTTTTTTTTTTTTTTTTTTTTTTTGAGACAGAGTCTCAAGCTGTCGTCCCTTGGTAGAGTGCCATCCCATCATTGCTCACAGCAACCTCAAATGCTTGGACTCAAGCAATTCTCTTGTCTCAGCCTCCCAAGTAGCTGGGACTACAGGCACCCGCCACCATACCTGGCTATTTTTAGAGACAAGGTCTTGCTCTGGCTCAGGCTGGTCTTGAACCTGTGAGCTTAGGCAATCCACCCACCTCAGCCTCCCAGAGTGGTAGGATTACAGGTGTGAGCCACCATGCCCAGCCTCCTTTCCTACTTCTTAGAGAAGAATTTCCCCAAATCTGTGCATGGTACTCTAAAAAATATTAACAGATCTTGCTGAAAAAGAGATGCTTATGTAGTTTTTCCAAAATGTGTATTTAAATTTATTATATGTAAAAAAATTTCTAAACACCTTTAAGAAATAATTAACATGAGGCTCGGCGCCTGTGGCTCAAGCGGCTAAGGCGCCAGCCACGAACACCTAAGGTGGCGGGTTCGAATCCCCAGCCCGGGCCCGCCAAACAACAATGATGGCTACAACCAAAACATGGCTGGGCCTTGTGGCGGGCACCTGTGGTCCCAGCTACTTGGGAGGTGGAGGCAGGAGACTCACTTGAGCCCAGGAGTTGGAGGTTGCTGTGAGATGTGATGCCATAGCACTCTACCCAGGGTGACAGCTTGAGGCTCTGTCTCAAATAAAATAAAATAAAATAAAATAAAATAAAGAAATAATTAACATGAAATAATTTGCCTTTAAGAAATGAAATGCAGCAGTACCGGCTCAGTGGTTAGGGTGCCAGGCAGATACGCTGAGGCTGGTAAGTTTAAATCTGGCCTGACCTGCTAAAACATCAACTGCAACAACAACCAAAAAAAATAGCCAGGCCTTATGGCAGCTACTTTGGAGGCTGAGGCAAGAGGAATCACTTAAGCCCAAGAGTTTGAGGTTGCTGTGAGCTGTGACACCACAGCACTCTACCCAGGGTGGCAACTGGAGACTCTATCTCAAAAAAAAAAATAAATGAAATGAAATGCCAGCTTCTGTTGATCAAAAATCACTTTAAAAAAGTTATAAGACAAGGCTGAGCATGGTGGCTCATGTCTGTAATTATAGCACTTTGGGAGGCCAGAGTGGGAGGATCACTTGAGCCCAGAGTTCAAGACCAGCCTGACCAGCATAGTGAGACACCATCTCTACAAAAAGTTAAAAAAAAAAAATAGGAAGTACCAGCTACATGGGAGACTGAGGTGGGAAGATTACTCGAGTGTAGGAGTTTGCAGGCTGCGTGAGCTATGATCATGACTCTGCACTCCAACTTGAGGGGTAGAAAGAGACCCTGTCTCAAAAAAAAATTATTGTGGACACTGGAGAAGATTCATGCTACACATATAACTGACAAAAGTTTGATTTCCATAATATATTAAAAATGTAGGGGTGGCGCCTGTGGCTCAAGGGAGTAGGGCGCTTTCCCCATATGCCAGAGGTGTTAGGTTCAAACCCAGCTCCAGCCAAAAACCACACACACAAAAAAAAGTAGACAAAAGATGTGTAGTATAAGCATATAATTTACAGAGGAGAAATTAAAATGATTAATAAACAGATGAAAAGATATTCAGAATCACTAGTAATTGGGTGAATGCTATAAAAAATAAAATACCATGTCTACTCAGATTGGCAAAAATTATTTTAAATCTGACAATATTCGGTACTTCAAAGTGAAACAGAAGTCTCATACCTTGCAGGTGGGAATTCAAATAAGTACCACTTTGGAGAGTTAACTGGTAATGCCTAGTACATCTAAAGATGTGCTTAACTCATGATACAATAGTTCTACTTCTAGATAAATTCACATGTGCACAAGGAAATATATACAAAAAATTTTCATCACATCATTGTATCAGCAAAGATTGGAAGCAATATACATTTCTGAATGGACATATGATTTAGTGAATATTTATTGAGCACCTGTAGTATGCCAGTGCCGTTCTGGGTATTGGGAATACATTGACAGACAAAACAAAAATATCTGCCCTCACAGAGTTTGGTGTTATTGGTCTGGAGGCAGGGAGTGAAGAGTGGAGAGATTTATTCTATTTTATTTTTTCTTTAGGCCATGGTGTCAGCCTAGCTCACAGCAACCTCAAACACCTGGCTTCAAGCAATCTTCCTGCCTCAGCCTCCCAAGTAGGCTGAGACTACAGGTGCCCACCATAATACCTGGCTAATTTTTCTATTTTTAGTAGAGATGGGGTTTCACTCTTTCTGGGCTGGTCTCAAACTTCTGAGCTCAAGGAATCCACCCACCTCAGCCTCCCAGAGTTCTAGGATTATAGGCATGAGGGGTTTTTTTTAATAGGAAAAATATGAGGGCAGCGCCTGTGGCTCAGTGGACAGGGCGCCAGCCCCATATACCCAGTGTGGTGGGCTCAAACACGGCCCCAGCCAAATTGCTACAAAAAATAGCTGGGTGTTGTGGCAGGCGTCTGTAGTCCCAGCTACTAGGAAGGCTGAGGCAAGAGAATCACTTGAGCCCAAGAGTTTGAGGTTGCTGTAAGCTGTATGATGCCATAGTACTCTACTGAGGGCAATAAAGTGAGACTCTGTCTCTACAAAAAAATACATAAATAAATAAATAATAAAAATTTAAAAAAATATATAAAGAGATGGTGAAGTGTGCTATGGAGAAAAATCAACTAGGGAAGGAGTGTTGGTTCTTGGGTGATAAACAAAGATCCCATGGTAAAGGTAACATCTGAGCAAGACCTGGCGTGGGGAAGGAGCCAATCACATGACCTGAGAAGACCATTGAAGACCCAGAAGCTACACATGCTGAGACCTTGAAGCAGCTGGATTCCTCGTGTGACCAAGAAAAAGCAAGGGGAGCAGGCACCCAGAGCCAGGTAGGCCTGAGCCCACGTTCTCTACTACCTGGAGGAAACATACACTGAGTGCTCATGACATGCCAGGCACCATGGGGAACTTTTGACACATATTTTGTCATCTGATGCTCATAGTCTTCTTAGGGAAGTGCTAGTCTTTAGCCTCATTTATAGATAGCCTCTTTATGAGTGAAGAGACGGAGTCCCAGAGAGGGTGACTCGCTCCAGATCAGTGAATTGTGTTGTGCTGATTCAAACCCATGGAGGCTGGTGGAGCCGATTCTCTTATTGACCAGCTGAGCTTCTTTTTGCATTTGTTCCCTCAGGACTGTTCCTCTAGTGCCATGTGTCTTTACCATCATCCCAGGCTACACATTAGGTCACTTAACTGCTTGTCCACTGTTGTCACCTAGAATTTGGAGACCTTTCTGTCTTAATCTCTTTCATGTTTCTGTAACAGATTACCACACACTGGATAATTTATAATGAACAGACATTTATTTGAGGCTGGGCACCTGTAGCTCAATGGTTAAGGCACCGGCCACATGCTGGTGGGTTTGAACCTGGCCCAGACCTGCTAAATAAACAAACAAAAAAATAGTCAGGCATTGTGGCAGGCACCTGTAGTCCCAGCTATTAGGGAGGCTGAGGCAAGAGAATTGCTTGAGCCCAGGAGTTTGAGGTTGCTGTGACCTGTGTTGCCACAGCATTCTACCAAGGGTGACAAAATAAGACTCTGTCTCAACAACAAAAAGAAGTTTATTTGACTCATGGTTCTGGAGCCTGAGAGGTCTAAGACCATGGGGCATCAGGACCTGGTGAAGGCCTTTGTGCCGCATCACCCCGTGGTGGAAGGTGGAAGGTCAAGAGAGTGCAAGAGCAGAGGAGACCAAAATGGCTTTTGATTAGGAACCCACTCCTGCAATAAGGCTATCAGTTCATTCACTACCTCATCACCTCTTAATGTTCCGCCTTTTAATTTCATCACAATGGCAAATAAATTTTAACATAAATTTTGTAGGGGACATTCAAACCAAAGCACCTTCTCTTCTGGAATCTGGGAAGAGATGAGGTGGGACAGTACCTCTTTTTCCTGGCCTCTTTTTCCTTTCCCTCTCTCTAGCACTAACACAGCAGGCAAATTTAATTGGTGAAGATTGGGACAATTTTACAAGGGAAATTTACAAGTTGAACTTTCTCTTGAGTGTCAAAAGAGAACGCAAGTTAAGACATAGGTTCTTTTTTTGAGACAGAGTTTCTTTTTTATTTGTTTTTGCGTTTTGGGCCAGGGCTGGGTGTTGCCTTAAGGGTCTCATGGAAAAGCAATGTCGTGGAGAATAAGCACAATAAGCTTATTGAAATTGTGTTTTAAATAAAGGTGACCATCTGCTTGCTCAGGCAAAATGGCGAGCCTTCTTTATTTGCTGTTGGTTTATATAGGCAATCTCGTGCATGCACACTATACAGCACTGACCTCATTAACATTCATTACAATCTCTCTGCACATGCACATTGGACATCAGTGACTTCATTAATCCATTTAAACATATGACCACCACACTGTAAGTAGCTCCTCCCTGGTAATCTGATAATCCACCCAACATACACCTTTAAATAGAACCCTTTCAACATAACCCAGTTTAACATAACTTAATGAAGAACATGTTGTCAGTTATTACTTGCTTTGTTCTTATCTGATGAAGCCTGAGGCTATGGGGGAAAGAGATGATTTGAATGTCTGTTCTACTGACCATGCCATTTGGAGGCAGTTACTTTGAATCTTTAAGCAAAGCATAGAGAAACTTTTTGGGCATACAGGAATTTGTGTGCAAACCTCTGCTCCCATGTAGGCTTAAGTCAGTGGGTTTTTGCTAGAGCCTTTTTTAAGGAATTCTCAGGCTGGACTTCTCAAAAGCCTTGCATGAGCCCAAGTTTCATCTGTGCCATTAGATACCTGTATGCATTGGGTAAATTCCTCTTCTCTCGAGGTCCCCTAGCACATTTCCATTCCCAGACCCGTCAGCAAGTGACCTTTGTCACTTACCACAGATCAGGAAAGGTAACTGATGGGTATCTGGCCAGTTTTCCAAAGGGATTTTTCAATGGCCTTATAAAGTCAACCTTAACTCCTTAACACAGTCTGGAAATGCTATTCCAGCCAAAGCCTTGGTCATGTTAAGCTTGTAACCAACCTGGCCACATGAGATTCTGCCTCAGTTTCTCACAAGTATGCCTGCACAAAGTCTTTTCACTGCTCTCTCTCAAACCACTTTTTTGGCCGGAGACATATAGGCGTTTCGCCTATAGCTGGGTTTGAACCTGCCAATGTCGCCCTCAGTAGAGTGCTGTGGCATCACAGCTCACAGCAACCTCAAAGTATTGGCTTTAAGTGATTCTCTTGCCTCAGCCTCCCAAGTAGCTGGGACTACAGGTGCCTGCTACAATGCTTGGCTATTTTTTGGTTGCGATTGTTTAGTTGGCCCAGGCCAGGTTCTAATCCACCATCCTCAGTGTATGTGGCTGGCACCATAACTACTGTGCTACGGGTGCTGAGCCTACAGTGTGCATATGGTTCTAGGTACTTGATATATTTTGCAATCCAAAAGGTAGGGTCTATTATCATCCCCATTCTGAGGAACGTGAGAGACAGAGTAAGTTGCTCACTGACAGAGCTTGTGAACAGTGGAGTAGCCTGTTTCCAGAACCTCAGCTTTTTTGTTATGGTTGTTTGAGACAGAGTCTCAAGCTGTTGCCCCGGGTAGAGTACTGTGGTGTCATAATTCACAGCAACCTCCAACGCTTGGGCTCCAGCGATCCTCTTGCCTCAGTTTTTCTATTTTTAATAGAGACAGGGTCTTGCTTTTGCTCATGTTGGTCTCAAACTGCTGAGCTCAGGCAATCCACCCACCTCAGAGTCCCAAAGTATTAGGATTACAGGTCTGAGCCTCTGTGCCAGGCCAGACCCCAGATTTTAATTTTAACTTGTGCTATCTTAGTAATTTATCATGAATTCTTTCATGTCTCAAGCCTGCAGTTTTTAGGTAAAAGGTCAACAAGTGTTAAATATAGGCGGCTCCTACTATTTTCCAATCATGTTTGTTTCCTGATCCAAATATGGTAAATTTATTCAGCTTACATCCTTACATTTTTCTAGGTAATTTACACTTTGTATTTTTTGTTTGTTTGTTTGTTTGTTTTTGAGACAGAGTTTAACTATATCACCCTCGGTAGAGTGCTATGGCATCATAGCTCACAGCAACCTCAAACTCTTAGGCTTAAGCAATTCTCTTGCCTCAGCCTTCCAAGTAACTGGGACTACAGGTGCCCGCCAAACACCCAACTATTTTTTGGTTGTAGTTGTCATTGTTGTTTGGCAGGCCTGGGCTGGATTGGAACCACCAGCTCTGGTGTATGTGGCTGGCACCTTAGCTACTGAGCTACAGGTGCTAAGCCAGTAATTTGCACTTTGTAAAAATTTCCTTCTTCATGAACATTTGGATTAGAAATTAAATTTGACATTTGGGTTTCCCAAGGACATGTGTTTACTCTATTTGTTAGTATTATATTATCATCTATATAAAATACTTAAATATATAAAATAATAAATATATCTGGTTGGTTACATTTGGGATGATTTTTGTATTTTTTGACCTTTTCTTTCTTTCTTTTTCTTTTTTTTTGCTTGAGACAGAGCCTTGCTCTATTTTTTGATCCTCTTTATTGTTGGGTGTTAAAAAGAACATGTTTATAAGATCAAGAGCTATATGCCATGTGCCAGAGTTTTGCTGATCTCTTCTATTAAGGATACTACATTCCACCCATCAGCTGCTGTTGGAGCTACCAAGTGGTTAAGTTTAATATATCCCCATTAACCATCATGCTTCATCTGGTTTATGCAGGGGTCAGATAGGTAAATGAAACAGGAATATGATAGAAACCAACACCTCTGCCTCCTTTTAGTAGTTGAGAGTAGAGTTTATTTCTAAAATTCTTCTTGGAATGGGTATCTAATGTTCTATCTTGGTACTTCAGTGACAGGAGAGCATTTTCAGGGACTTTTCTTAGCTCTTCTTACAACAATAACTTTTACACAACAGGTCGGGGACTGTGCAAGTTCTGCCAACTGTCAAGTGTATCTGTTCAGATTTCACATTTGAGAACTAGGGAAATAACCACAGAATAGGTTATTTCCTATTCTTCAGGATTCTATTCTGCAGAATATTTGGACTCACAGTAACATGGACTAGGGCCAGAACTGTATTTATCACCTGGCCTCCGTTAGTCCTTATTCTACCCAGGAGTATATGTTGCCATTGGAGTTTGTTTGTTTCAGTAAAGGCCTGGGAAGATCCCTTTCCCTAGTGTAGAGTTTCTCTAGTAAATAGCTGAAAGAGCTTTGGGGGAATAATTGCGGAAAGATTTATTGTGCATACTTTTTTTTTTTTTGAGACAGAGCCTCAAGCTATCCCCCTGTGTAGAGTACCATGGCTTCACAGCTCACAGCAACCTCCAACTCCTGGGCTCAAGCAAGTCTCCTGCCTCAGCCTCCCAAGTAGCTGGGACCACAGGCGCCTGCCACAATGCCTGGTTATTTTTTGGTTGCAGCCGTCATTGTTTTTTGGCAGGCCCGGGCTGGATTCAAACCCACCACCTTAGTTAGGTGTATGTGGCTGGTGCCTTAGCCACTTAAGCCACAGGTGCCAAGCCTATTGTGCATACTTGAGCCATTTTATGGTCCTTCCTCAAGACCTATACTCCCTTTAATCATGGGCTCTGGTCTATGAACTGGCTTAAAACTGGATTAGAGACCACAATATTTTTCCATTTTTGCAGCTGACGTCAGTTGTCTCTGAAGTTGTTTTGTGTTTTGTTTTACAAGGTAAATAAGTAACACCTTGATTATCTATCTGTCATGCTTGTAGGAACATCATTTTATATATATATATATATATATATATATATATATTTTTTTTTTTTTTTTTTTTTTTTAGAAAGAAACTCAAGCTATCATCCTGGGTAGAGTGCTGTGGCATCACAGTTCACAGCAACCTCCAACTCCTGGGCTCAAGCAAGTCTCCTGCCTCTGCCTCCCAAGTAGCTGGGATTACAGGTGCCCGCTACAATGCTTGGCTATTTTTTGGTTGCAGCCATCATTGTTGTTTGGCGGGCTCAGGCTAGATTCAAACCCGCCAGCTCAGGTGTATGTGGCTGGCGCCTTAGCCACTTGAGCCACAGGCGTCGAGCCTCATAATATATTACCTATAACCACAGATTTCTTTATGTCAAGACATTCTGATTAGGCCACACCTGGTGGCTCACTCCTGTAATCCTAGCACTCTGGGAGGCCAAGGCAGGTAGATTGCCTGAGCTCACAAGTTGAGACCAGCCTGAGCAAGACCAAGACCCCAATTCTAAAAATAGGCCAACTTTTTGGCAAGTGCCGGTGTAATCCCAGCTACTTGGGAGGCTGAGGCAAGAGAATCACTTGAGCCCAAGAGTTTGAGGTTGCTTTGAGGCCAGCCGCAGTGGTTCACGCCTATAATCCCAGCACTTGGGAGGCTGAGGCTGGCAGATTGTTGGAGCTCACAGATTCGAAACCACCCTGAGCCAGAGCGAGACCTCATCTCTAAAAATAGCCAGGTGACAAAGTGAGATGCTGTCTTAAAAAAAACAAATGACACTCTGATTGCCATTCCAACTTTGTAGACAATTATGGTGATCCTGTTCTTACTGCCTCTGTCAGTTAGGTGCTGGCTTCTGCCATTCCTGAATCTTATCATCTCCATTGATACTAGCAGGCCACTTTCAAGGCTTTATCTCTTCTATATATAGAGGAAATATACTATTGAATTTCTCAAAGGTCCCAGTGCAAACTCCCTTGATGGGTTCCTTATTCCCCTAGCGAAGCAGGTATCTTTTAGAGCTTCCTGGGAATTGCCACATGTAGTCAGATAGTGGGTTTTCTGATCAGAGGGAGTAAGTGTAATACATCTACTTCTACTGCTTCTCTACCCTGAGCCTAGGACTCCTTCCTCAGTATTCTGCTGATGTAGTTCTGGCATCCTCACCTCATTTGATGTTCCTACCTCAATACCTCATCACCATAGCCAGGTGCCAGGAGCCCACTTCAGGAGTCTACTAGGATGACTCCAGGTTTTCTTCCCAGGAGACTAAAGCCCAAGTCACAGGAGAGTGTGCCAATGTCAACAAGTTCTCCACTAGGTAGATTGATTCTCTGTCTTGGTTCAACACCCTTGAGATCCACTCTCACACGTATTCTTCCATTCTTGCCAGTACTTCTTACTCTGGTCTTGTGATTGTTTTGATTATGTAAAAGACATTTTTCCCACTAGCCCCTTGTTATTGCCTGAGGCAGTGATGGGTGTGGTGGCAGATTTTAGAGAGGGGAAAAAATGCATCATCCCAGATAACTGACTCAGGTGAGGTTTTTGCAAAGCTTCCAGGGATTGTGAAATTTTCCTCTCTAGCAAGGGGATGAAGACTACTTTTGGCAGAAAATGCAAGGGAATCTGAGGCTTTAAGATAGTTAGGTTTGTGCACCCCAATACTACCATCCCAGATGTCAGGATACGACTTTTCCTGTCGATGTGTTAGCTTTGGCATGGAAAACTTTTTGAGGTTGTGCATTCAGTGTCTTTTGCAGTTACTTTTGCCACTCTTACAATTAAATCCAGGCCTGATTGCTCAGCCTATATTGCCCTTCAGCTACAGGCAATGAGGATCAGTTTATTTTCATTTCCCCCTTTTCTCTATTTACTTTTTTTTTCAAGATACAACTTACATGCCACAAGGTACACACATCTAAATGTAGGGATAGATACATATTTCTGTGTGTATACACCTTTACAATTTCTACTCAGTCCAGATACAGACCATTTCTAGTATTCCAGAAGGCTTCTTCACGGTTTCCCCCATCAATATTACTCCTCCCAACAGCATCATTATTTGAACCTTTTCACCCTAAATTCATTTTCCCTATTCGTTATATTTATATCAGTGGATTCATGGCTCGTACTCTCCTCTCATCACTATGTCTGTGAGACACATGCGTGTTATGTGAAGTTGTAGTTCTTGTTCACTGCAGTCCAGCATTACATAACATATCATAATTCTTCTATTGATGGACATTTAGGTTATTTCCAATTTGTACTATTATGATAAAACTGCTATGAACATTCTTACATAGGACTTTTGTGGACATAAACTCTCATTTCTTTTGCAAGTAGAATTTCCCAGTAGAATTTGCTTAGTCATTGGCTATATGTGCCTATAACTTTAAATGAAAACCACCAAGTGGTTATAGTGACGTAAACTTCCCTACCAGCAACATAGAAGGTTCCAGTTGTTCCACATCTTCATCATGTACTTACTTCATATGGGCAGTCCTTTCCATTTGCTGTTCTCATGAGAGTGTGATAGTATCAAATTATAGTTTTAAGATGCATTTCCTTGATGAATAATGATATTAATTGCATTTCATATGCATTTTGCCATTTGTATATCCTCCTCATGCAGAGAATTTGGGGGCAGGTTTTAGAAAATGGATTCTTTCTTATTGATTTGTAAGAATAATTTAAGTATTAGATCTAAACACATTATTGAATTGTGCTTCAAGTCTTTGGCTTACCTTTTAATTCTCTTAATGTGTTTTGATGAACAGAAGTTTCTAATTTTAATGAAGTCCAATTTTTCAGCCTTCTCTTATAACTAGTGTTCTTTTTTTCCAGTTTTTTGGTCAGGGCTGGGTTTGAACTTACCACCTCCAGCATATGGTGCTGGCACCCTACGCCTCTGAGCCATAGGCACCTCCCATAACTGGTGTTCTTTATGCTCTGTTTAACCCCAAAGTCATGAATACATTCTCCTCTGTTTTCTCTTGGAAGCATTATGGTTTTTTACTATTCACATTTAGGTCCATGATCTATCTAGAATTAATTTGGGGAAGTTTATTTTTTCCATGTGGATCTCCTCTACCAATTATCAGAAAGACCCATCTTTTATTTGGGTGTCTCTTTAAACTGCCATGGAAGAGTTGAGATTTGTGTGCACGGGGTTTTTTATTTGTTTGCTTGTTTTTTTAGACAGTCTCACTCTGTTGCTCTGGGTAGAATGTAGAATGTAGTGGCATCATCATAGTTCACAGCAACCTCAAACTGTTGGACTCAAGCAATCCTCTTGCCTCAGCCTCCCAAGTAGCTGGGACTACAGGAGTGCACCAAGGCCCTCAGCTAATTTTTCTATTTTTAGCTTCCAGTGTTAGTTGACTCAAGTATACTCTCCTATATTAAATTCCCAGGGTATTATTATTTTGTTTGACCCAGCTATAGTTAGTTGAATAGTGTTCCCCCAATATTTGTGTGCTCATTAACTGTGTAATTCAATGGAAGGAATAAACATTTCTGCCTATTGACGTTGGTCTCAGTTATGTAGCTCATGTGGGCCAATGGCTTATGAGTGGATATGACTTATTGTGTCTAAATAAAAATGTTGATTATCACTGTACATTTTTGCCAACTCTCTCCCTCTTCTTCCTGTGTCCTGAAAATAGCAGATCTCAGATGTTGAAGAAGACTCAGGAAGCAGGAGAATTGCTGTTACCCCATAGCTATTGAGTAATGTGAATGAGAAAGAATCCTTCATTGTTTTGAAGCACTGTGATTTGGGAGTTGTTAAGGCAGCCTTACAAGGAAAAGCTGACTAATACGCCTGGTGTACTCACTGTGGACAGTCACTTTTTTTTTTTTGAGGCAGAGTGTCACTATGTCACCCTCAGTAGAGTGCTGTGCCATCACAGCTCACAGTACCTCAAACTCTTGGACTTAAGCGATTCTCTTGCCTCAGCCTCCCAAGTAGCTGGGACTACATGTACCCGTCACAGTGCCCGGTTATTTTTTATTGCAGTTGCCATTGTTGTTTTAGCAGGCCCACACTGGGTTTGAACCCTCAAGCCTTGGTATATGTGACTGGTGCCATAACCGCTATGCTACAGGCACCGAGCCAACAGTCATATTTTGATTGCAGTTATTGGTTAAGTCAATCTGGCTCAGATTGCTACCTTTTATAACAACCCAAAGCAGTTATTTAACTTAAGAGTTTTCATAGGGTGGTGCCTGTGGCTCAAGGAGTAGGGCACCGTCCCTGACCATGAGTGGTGGGGTCAAGCCCAAACCCAGCTAAAAACTGAAAAAAAGAAAAAGTTTTTATAAATACAGCAAAAAAAAAAAAAAAAAGATTAATTATAAACACTGGGACCTCAAGGAGCATAAACTATGCAAGTTTTACTCAACAGTTATCTTAAATATAGTCAAGCTGTTAAGCTCTTTAGGTTTTAGGTAAAAGATACATCCTTCAACAAGGTCTAGTGTTGGTGAGTATTATAAATATATATTTGTCAAAACCAGACATAGAATCTCAAAGAAACTTAAGACCAACAGATATCTTCAGGATCTGGAACACGTCCAAGACATCTACAGGGACAGCCCTTTACCAATGTCACTTGAGTGCTCTGCTGCTGCTAACATGACTCTGAGACTCCTGATCTCTGCTCTTAGTGTCTTTCACTTCTCTTTCCGCTAACAACTGCCTTCTTTACAGTCCGTCTATACTTTTTCTCAAAGCTGCTGCTGTATCTATCATTCCTGATTTTCCGTGCCATCTTCATCTTACTCATAAGTTGGATTGTTTCAGGCTCCCCTTGCCCCTTCCTTCCCTCCTTCTAGGGCAGCTTTTATAGCTTCCAGTGTTAGTTGACTCAGATATACTCTCCTATATTAAATTTCTAGGGTATTATTTTGTTTGACCCAGCTATAGTTATTTGAATAGTGTTCCCCCAATATTTGTGTCCATTTGGAACCTCAGAATATGACCTTATTTGAACTAAAGTTTTTGTAGATATAATTAAGATAATGATCTTGAGATGAGATCCTGGAATAGAGTAGACCCTAACTCCAATGATGAATGGCCTTATAAAAGACAGGCAAGAAGACACAGAGAAAAGGAAGAAAAGGACATATGAAGATGGAAGCAGAGATTGGGTGGGGGCCAGAGCACAGCCAAGGAATACTAACATTGTCAGCAGCCACCAGAGACTAGCAGAGAGGCATCGTATGGATTCACGCTCAGAGCTTCTAGAAGGAATCAACCCTGCTAACACCTTGATTTCAGACTCCTGGCCTCCAGAATTATAAGAGAATAATTTTCTATTGTTTTAAATCACCCATTTTCAGTAATTTGTTATGGCAGCTATAGGAAACTGTTCTCCAGAAAAACAGAACCAATAGGACATATATCTATATATGGAGGTTGGCAAGTTCAAATCTGCAAATAGATTAGCATGGCCGTATTCCAATAAAATTTTGTTTATGAACACCAAAATTTTAATTTTGTATAATTTTCATGTGTCATAAAATATTATTTTTATTTTTTCTCCCTAACCATTTAAAAATGTAAATACCAGTCTCTGCTATGGGTTATATGAAACAGGCAGCAGAGGCTAGGTACAGTGGCTCACACCTGTAATCCTAGCCCTCTGGGAGGCCAAAGCCGGTGGATTGCCTGAACTCATGGGTGTGAGACCAGCCTGAGCCACAGCAAGACCTCATCTCTAAGCATAGCTGGACATTGTGGTGGGTACCTGTAGTCCCAGCTACTTGGGAGGCTGAGGCTTAAGCCCAAGAGTTTGAGGTTGCTATGAGCTAGGAATACCAGGGCACTCTACTGAGGGTGACAAATTGAGACTCTGTCTCTAAAAAGAAAAAACAGGCAGCCCATGGGCCATGGTGTGCCAACCCACCCGTGAAAGAGACTTGCTATTCCTTGTTCACTCCAAATCACCCTTATTTTGCTAACAGGACCCTAATTTCCTTCTGGGAACATTTTTCCCACCCATAGTTCTCATTGAAAACTATTAACTTGTACACTTCTGGTGATGCTACGGGGGCATTGGGTTGAATATTGCAGTTGTGGGGAATCTACTTTTTCTCATTCCACAGGAACTTGTAGTGATAAGGAAGATGTGAGGCTGGAATTGCCAGAAGCCACCGTGTGACTCTTCAGAATAAAGCTGACACAGCAGAAAGCAAAGCCAAGAAACTAAAGGAAACCAATTTTGATTACATTTTTGGAGCTCTTGGGTCAAGCTATTTATGACACTAAACAACCCTGAGGCTTTTCCACTGTATGGAATAATTTTTCTTTCCTTTTAAAGTGAATTCAAGTTGGGTTCTCTGTCAGGCACAACCAAACACTAACTGCAGCAAAACGCCTTACCTCTTATATTTATTGTACCTATAAAGCAAAAAGAAAATCTCAAATGAGACTCTAACACAACTACCAAACCAGAAAAGTTCAAATCAACATGTTACAGATAATATTTACTGAAACTAAACTTCTCCCGATGTGAATGTGCTGTGGGTGGTTTTGAGTTCTGGTTGCCTTTGTGTCCTACACACAGGGTGTGTGCTGTGGACATCATCTTCCTCAGTTTGAACCACTGCAGTGCCTTCATTCCCAGAGCACACTGGGGCAACATTCAACCTTCTCTTGGTACAAATGTGTAATTTGCATAATATGTGCCTCTGTATTTTCCTCAGCAGCTAAAACAAATCATTGCTCACTGCCTTTCAAATTGTATCAATATCAAAGTCTCATTTTATTAAATTATTTAAGCCAAAGTCTTTGATCTATGAAAATGTGTTTCACTTAAAGTGGAAATGAGAAGTTTTGTGTTAACAGGGAAAGCATGTGATAATTGTGTCAATTTGCCATTGGGACATGCCAACTCTCAATAACCTAATACACAAGCCTAAGATGTACTGGGCTTTGTTCATTTGTGGCCCCGTTTCTGCACTTTCTACTGAGAATTATGTGTTAAATAATTCTCTATATTGATGTAGCTTATTCTATTTGAGATTTTAAACTGATTATACAACTTGGTAGAGTTCCTTTGTCTAAATCCTATAAAGTTGTACTATTAGACTGCTAGGTGTATAATCTGGACCTGCCAGTGTGAACAAACATGTGCTATTTATTTTAACCAGCAGTAGTGCATTGTCACCTATTGATCCTACATATGTATCCTCCTTTTCTTTCTTTTTTTTTTTTTTTGTTGAGACAGAGTCTCATCATGTCACCCTTAGTAGAGTGCTGTGGCATCACAGCTCACAGCAACCTCAAACTCTTGGGCTTAAGCGATTATCTTGCTTCAGCCTCCCAAGTAGCTGGGACTACAAGTGCCAGCCACAACACCCAGCTATTTTTTGTTGCAGCTGTTCTTGTTTTTAGCTGGCCTGGGCTGGGTTTGAACCTGCCACCCTCTGTGTATGTGGCCAGCACTGTGACCACTATGCTATGGGCGCCAAGCCCTGCATATATATCCTTAAAACATTCAGTGGCTTATAACATAAAGCATTTTGGCTTTTTGCTTATAGGTCTATGGGCCAATTCAGGTAGGTCTGCTTCAGCTGCAAGTGGTCTTGGCTTGGCAGATTTTAGGACACATGCATGTCTTACTTTGCCTGTGTGTTTCATTCTGGGCAGCAGCTGGCTGATGCATGCTCTCTCTTCGTGGCAGTCAGAGGGGTGCAAGAGTCTGGGCTACAGGACACAGCACTTTTAAGCCCTTTGTGCATGTCATGGTCACTGACATTTCATTGACCAGAGCAGTTTGTATAGGCACATCACCAATAGCGTGGGGAAATACATCCCACCTGCTCTATTGTGCTGTGGGTTTACAGGGTAAGAGATAGAGGGAAGAGTTGTGGATGACAGTCCTATCTAGCACATTGTATGAACTGTATCTCTGTCCTCCAGCCTTCTGATCTCAGTTGTTATTACTAATGTGACCTGCAGGTGAGAGAGGGCTTCCTATAACTAGTTCAAATTTTATTTTATTTATATATATATTTTTGAGACAGAGCCTCAAACTGTCACCCTGGGTAGGGTGCTGTGGCATCACAGCTCAGAGCAACCTCCAACTCCTGGGCTCAAGTGAGTCTCCTGCCTCCGCCTCCCAAGTAGCTGGGACCACAGGCACCCACCACAACGCCCGGCCATTTTTTGGTTGCAGCCATCATTGTTGTTTGG